>OVAN01010259.1:0-15881 GCA_900406275.1 Anastatica hierochuntica | reverse complement strand
TGGAACGATAAGACTAATTGTATAGTTTAGACTCTTCCGGTGTTTAAGTTAACCGTCGTCGTTTTACACGATCGATACGAAGTCAACGAAAAGTACGAATCGTTACGATTATCATCACGACGGTTTGGCGGAAACTCCAATCGAGACGAAGCGAGAGATGATCAAGTGACGATTCGAAGGAAATAATGATCGGAAAGGACGTGGTTCAGCCAACGGATAACGGCTGAACGTTTTCCGCGTCCTAGCGCCATCTGGCGCCAAGACCAGGTCATGGTNTGGTCTTGGCGCCAATTGGCGTCAAGACAAGGCCTCTGTCTTGGCGCCAATTGGCGCCAAGAAGGACCTCCGGTCTTTTTTCCAATCGGCCTCTAGTTCAGTCGTCAATCGATTCCAAGACTCGTTTGTAGGTTTGGCATCAATCGGCGTTTAGACATTTCTCCGAAGTGATGCGGTTCTCCGATGCATACGGTGGTTTCGTATCGTTCCGAAAATCGTATCTCGGGATCTTTCTGGAGTTATTCGGAAATCTCGGATGTTAACTTTAGTGTTTCAGTGCTTAGTCGTTTGTGGATGGCTGAACTTCGTTGAGTGATTGTCCACGATTAGCTATACGCGAGGTTCCGCAGTTTGGTCGAGAAGAGTCGATCTGGATGACTTCTCGTCTCTCGTAGACTTGTCTAGACGACCATGAGTCTAGACAATAGTAAGTCTAGACGATGGTAAGTCTAGAAGACGGTAGGTCTAGATGACAGCGAGTTTAGACGATGGTGAGTCTAGACGACGGTAAGTCTAGATGACGATAAGTCTAGACGACGTTAAGTCTAGACCACGGTGAGTCTAGACATCGTTAAGTCTATACGTCGTTAAGTCTAGGCGACAGTAAGTCTAGAAATTGGTCGTGTTTCCGAGTAAGTTTGATTAGAGATGCAATCTTGGATGTTGATTTCGAGATGACCATTTTTGATACCAACATATATCAATATATTATTTCTCTCCAGAGATTTTGCATAATGTCTTGCATCTTGACGCAAATTTTGATACTCGAAACACTCAACCCTCACCACTAAAAAGCCTTAAATACCTAGCCTGATTTCTTGATTATGAGTTTCTTGGTGAAAAGTTTCACGTCCTTCTTAATTGAATGTAGAGAGTTATTAACATGGAAGCTGAGTTTGCAGGTCCAAATTTTAAATTATGGATGGGCTTGGGAGGTAATGCAGCGATTCTTGGGGAGAATGTTCTAACTGTTCTTAGTCTTTATGGTTAACGAATGTAGCGCAAAGTAAGATTTTATGAAAGCATGCAGTCCATTCTGTTTTTGAGTTTCTTTTCCCGCAGGCTTAGTCTTCGTTTCCTTTACTTGAGGACAAGCAAAGATTCAAGTCTGGGAGATTTGATGTGTTAGTATTTTAGTAGTTTTTTTTACTGTTTTTATACGATAATTATGGTTTTTGGTATGTATTCAGATTGTTTTGGCGCAGATTTGTGTTCTTTGTTATTTTTATAGGAATCAAGCATGAATGTGCGAAAAAGAATGCATTTTGGATGGATTTCAAGCGTCGAAGGAAGTGTTCGTGAAAAGCTGGAAAAATAACCAGAAATTTGGACAAGGATCAACCGATCCATATCCATGGATCGATCGATCCCTGTCACGAATTGCGGACCGATTTTACGAAGAACCAGACCGAACTTATTTCGAACCGGAATACTATCAAAAGACCTAAGCTCGTGTTTTACCTTTCATTATGCACTTTTCTTAGTTTTAGAGAGCATAGAGAGATTTGTAACCTAGGTAGAAGAAGCTTCTTTGTTCTTCGATTCGAGAAGTTTTTGGAACCTTTTTTACTCTTGTTTTTGCTTAATACAATCATGTCTCTCTTGAATTTGATCTGTGTTTTTGCAATCTTCATGAGAGAATAGTTTGCTCGTTGGGTTTAGGGATTCTCACATAGGGATTCATGAGTTGTTGATATTGAATCGCATGATTAGGGATTTAATCTAATGGATCTTCACCTATGATTTATCGTAATACAATAAACTGAACTGTTCACTTAGTTTCTGTTCTTAGGTAATTTAACGCCTGGATAGTGTTTTTTTAATGCTTGAAAGAATTTTAGATGAGCAATCATTCTTAAGCCAATGGAAATTGATGTTTAAGTGAATTGTGAACATATCGAACATGTTAGCAATGCATGATTAGAAATCGAGGGTCAGCGGAAGTTAGTCTCGAGATTTCTAGTACATAGGGAGCTGATACTACGGAAGTAGATCAGTTCTAAATCAGAATTTGAGTTCAAGATGGTGCATATCGTGTTCCCTAGTCTAAATTTTGAATCAACAATGAATCCTTTTTCTGAGAATACCTGATTCCCAACACTTCTTTGATGGATTTACAACCCCATCGTTGTGTGTCTGCCTTCTTTGCTTTCTTATTTTTGATATTTACATCATCTTACATAACATCTTTTTAGCCTTAGCCCGCTGTGTTATCTGATATTTCTTCGTGCTACCTTTGGTCTTTGTGGATTCGATCCCGAACCACTAAAATGTACTTTTGTGCGCTTGCAGTGTTATCTCGGGCGAAAACCTGAGCTATCAGGTACCATCTTAACTGCTTCGACAAAAGGCAATCATACGTGTAATTCACCAACTAAATTCTTTAGCTTTTCGTACTCACATTCCTTGATCTTTTGACGGGGCCTGGAAGGATACGGAGGTTTAAGAACATATGGCGGGGATGGTACATACTCATACTCGTCCTCAACCTCCTGTGCCTTCGATTCATCGCCAAAATCTGACGAACCCGCGTCAGGACAGGGATCGATCAATCTCTATCCTTATGTACAAAATTTTGTGAATTGGAATTATACAAGGGTTGATTGATCCTAGGTTAGGGATCGATCGATCCCTATCCTTCTGTCCTGGACGAAACTTTTTCCTATTTTCCACTTCGAACCGTAATAGCATTGTAGTATTCCTTCGGATTCTTCTCCGGTTTGGCTGGAATGACACTTGGTGGAGCTCTATTGCTCGCAGAAGTCTGGGCAACCTGTGTTTCCAACATCTTCATTAGAACACTCATAGCCAGAAACTTCCCATTGAGGTCACTGTACATGCTATCGACTTTCTAATTGATTTCCGCAGTAGACTTAGTCTGATTTTCCAGCACTTGGTGAAACAATTTTTTCAGATCACTATCTTTAGAAGATGTAGAAGATTGTCCCTGGTTCTGATTCTGATACCCCGACTGATAGTTGTTCATGAATCCTCCTAAACTAAATTGCTTCTGTTGATAGCCACTGTTCTGATTCTTGTTCTGAAATCCATAGTTGAAGACACTCTGATTCTGTTGATATAACTTATTTTGGAATTTGTTCTATTGGTTGAAACCTCTATTACCAAAATTCCCTTGACCTCCAATGTAGTTCACATCTACTTCACCACAATTGAGCTCCTCATTGATGAACTCATGATACAACTGTCCCATTTTCTGCTCTTGAAGCACAGGTGCTTCATTCTGCTCCCCAAAAAAGTTCACTCCTTGTTGATCTCTCCTCATTAACTCATCGAGCTTTGACTGCATATCATCAATTCTCTTTGCATCTAATGATACAACTCCTCTACCACGATCATAACCTGATCTTCGATTGGCCTGACTATTCGCCATGTTATTTACCAGCATATAAGCTTCCTCCACAATCTTGGTCATGAAATCACCATTGCTCGCGGTGTCCATAGCATTTTGATATATCTCCTCAACCCAATTGTAGAATATGTTAAGGAGATTCTGATTTGAGAACCCATGATGAGGACAATCATTGAGGTACTCCTTGAATCTTTCCCAAGCTGCATGAAAACTCTCCGAACCCAATTGGTGAAATCCTGCAATATTGTTTCGAAGAGACATAGACCTTGATTTCGTGAACAAATTCCCAAGGAAAGCATCCTTGATCTCATCCCATGTCGTCAAAGAATCAGGCTCTAGACTGTTATACCATCTCGTAGCTTTTTCATTCAGAGAGAAACTAAACAAACTGCATTTCAAAGCTTCAGCAGGTACTCTGTTGTGCTGGATAGTATTCCAGATGGCTTCAAATGTATCTAGATGGTGCATTGGGTTCTATGATGGCAACCCATGAAACTAATTCTGCTGCACCAAGTTAATGAGATCAGTCTTGATCTCAAAGTCTCTTCTCTCTATGGGAGGCAGACGAATCTCATCATGATTCGCATAGAAAGCCTCCAAAGTGTCATATTGCGCCAGAGTCCTCCTCTGTTGAGGTTGATCTGCACGTTGTTGCCCTTCTGCTGCAACATTCTGCTGGCCAATTTGCTGAGCACCATCATTAGCATTACCACCACCTCCAGTAGGTAGGTCATCTCCTGGAAGGATTCCAGGAAAGAGAGGAATTTAATGAACTTGAAGATTCTCATTGCGGTCACCCATGATTTCCGCGAACTCAAACTCCTCAATAACCTCAAGCAGCTTCCCATTCTTCTTCTGTCTCTCTAGACGCGCAGGTTCAGGCTCAAAATCGAGAAGATTCGTGATCCCTTGGCTTCTAGTATGAGGCCTGTTCATGCACCTGAAAGCACAAAAACAAAGAAGAAAAAGAAGAGATTAAACAAAATAAAGAAAAATGCCTTAGGAACGCAATGATCCTAGGTTCTAAGACGACCTATTGGTCCCCAGCAACGGCGCCAAAAAACTTGATAGCTTAGGTTTTCGCCCGAGATAAAACTGCAAGCGCACAGAAGTACGATGTAGTGGTTCGGGATCGAATCCACATAGACCAAAGGTAGCACGTAGAATTTCAGATCAAATAGCGGGCTAAAGCGAAAAAGATGTCTTTTAAGAGATGCATATAATCGAAATTCAGAAAGTTAAATAAGCAAGCAAGCAACAACGATGCTGTAAATCAATCAAAGAAGAGTTGGGCATTGAGTATTCTCAGGGAAACATTTTATTGAAGACTTGAATTATTGACTAGGGAACATGCTTTAAACCGTCTTGAACTTAAACAGTAATATAGAACTCATCTTCTTCCGTAGTATCAGTTCCCTGTGTATTAGAAACCTTGAAACTAACTTCTGTTGACTCTCAGATTCTAATCGTGCATTCCAAACAAGTTTGATAGGTTCACAATTCACTTAAGCATCAACTTCCATTGGCTAAATATGAATTGCTCATTTAGGATTCTTTCAGGCATTGAAACAAATACTTTCTAAACGTTAAATAACCTATGATCAGAAACTAAGTGATCAATTTAATTTCATGCATTACGAACAATCCTAGATGAAGATCCAATTGATTAAATCCCTAATCATACAATTATATGTCCACAAATCATGAATCCCTTTGCGAGAACTCTAAACCGAACAAATAAACTACTCACTCGTGATCAGAGAATCAACACAAATCAAATTAAAGAAAGACATCATTGTATTAATCAAAGAACAAAAAATAAGGTTCATAATTCTTCTTGGATTCGAAGTACGGAAGATGATTCTTCTCCTTAGGTTACAAAGCTCTCACATGCTCTCAAAAACTCAGAAAAATAGCATTATGAAACAGGAAACATGAGCTTAGGTTTTAGTAATGAGATCCAATTCAAAATAAGTTCGGTTTGGATCTTCATAATATCGGTCAAAGAAACGGGACAGGGATTGATCGATCTTGAGAGAATGATCGATCAATCCTTGTCCATCTGTTTAGATATTTTCCAGCCTTGAAGAAAACTTCCTTCGATGCTTGAAATTCATCCAAAATGCATTCTTTTCCCACATCCAAACTCGATTCCTGTAAAAACACTAAAGAACACAAATCTGCGCCTAAAAGATCTGAATACATATTAAAAACCATAAATCTCGAGTAAAAACCATAATAAAAACAATTAAAATACTAACACATCAATTACGAAAGATGATAATAGGTCTAGAATAATCCGATAATATGGTTCTCTGTTGGATAGTCGTCTATCCAATTTACGGGTTTTATGCACTCTGCCTTGGGGCTTAAGACCCTGGGGGAATTGAGTGAATTTTGTGATTAGTAGGACCTTTTCGTCAGGCCAGGCAGAAGGGGCCGGAAAGGAGGTGCCAACATGGTTGAGCCTCTCGTCCAAAGTGTCAGGGCAGGAGGGCAAGAGGATCAGCGCGGGCACCGTACAGTAGGTCGAATGGAAAGTCGTGGGCTTTGACGAGTATACCCGAAGGACCAATCCGGGATGAAGTAAAGGCTGCGGGCAGTGGGACGGGTAGTTGAGAGTGACTGACCTATGTGAGTGTGCCGGGCAGATTAGCCCACCGGGTGGGGGTGCACTGGGGGTGGGTAGTTGGTCAAAGTGTTAGGGCATGGGTTGATATGCCATTTGTTTGTAGACGCACAGGGGAAACAAAGATTTGCGAAAGTATTTGAAAGAAGTGTTTAGTAAGTTAGGGATGGTGTCCAAAAGAGTTTTCAACTTGTTAGTTGTTTGTCAAGCATGATATGTGTCTTCTGTGGGTTTTAGGATTAGGTATGGACTTTCGGGGTTAGGCGGGTATCGGGTGAGGCAAAATCACGTTCGTTTTCATTGGATGGCTTGTTTGAAAAGTCATTCATCCCTCTCTTTTCCCCTTTTTTTCTTTTTGGTGTTGTTGCAGGTTGCAGTTAAAACCGGAAATTAATGATCGGTTGGTGAATTTAAACCGGATTTGGCAATACCATTTAAGATAATTCTGGTTCCCTCGGGACAGAGACGTTACAAAATTATCTTTTGCTTTCATTCATCAAACTGTTTTAATTACTTGTATTATCATATGTATTATTTCATTTATGAAGATAAATTAATTTAAAACCATTTAGTGTAGCTACATTTTACTTACATGAAAAAGAAAATATAAAATACTATAGCTTGAACATGGATCATATTTTTAATTAGTGGCATGATAATTGCCATTCTTCACTTTTCACCCTAATAGCTTCCGTTATCAAAGAACACCATTAAAGAAGAGGCTGAGACACACATAACATATTACTTCGACCACAGCGAGAGAAACTACACTAAGAACCAGAAGCTTCACAAACAAGCCCAAGAGCAAAAGTACTTTAAAATACATTTTTTCTCTTAACTCTCTCTTTCTACTCTTTCTACTCTTTCCCAGTGTTTTTGGATTGTGAAAAAGTTATTTACTGTTCATGATATGTACAACCACACATGAATAAATAATTCTTATTGGAAATTTACGTGGCTAACATTGAATTTTTTAGAATGCATAATAAGTATAACTTACTAATTGAGAAAAACTGTGAGGTTTCTCAAATTGATACACGGTAACACAGATCCATGTTGGTTAAACTCATATCCAGAACTCACCAGTAAAAGAATTTAGTTCGAAGAATGACCTTCAAACAAAAATGAACTTTGATAGAGCTTATAGAACTTTATTAGAATCGGGAGAAAATTAACAAGTATACCTTTCTATAATGTGTAGTGTGTGTAATGTGTCTTTCAAATGAAAATATGTTTCTAACACATCTTGTTTTTTACCCCTTTTTTCCTTTTTTTTTCTTTTTTTGCGAGACAATAATTTAGCCTCCATGTAAACTACTATTAAGATCCAATTGTTCGTGCATTTATCTAAACTCCACAAACAAAAATATTATCAAAGCGAAGAATTCAATCACCAGAAGTTCTTTCTCCTTCAAGTTCGTTTGGAACTTCAATGATTTTGGTAGTCTAGAAGCGATTTACCGAATTATTAAATCACTTGTTTTCGTGTTATAGTTATTTTGTATTTTTTATTTTTAGTTTTGGTATTTGTTATTATATTAGCTTATGCATGAAAATTATTATATAATCTCTTGTGGAATATGATATTTTATTACATGTTATTGTATTATTTTTAAATATTATTTAAGTATAAAATAAAAATATATAATATTTAAAGGATCATCTTATAAATTAAAAAGTTTAACTCCATTTTAGAGTTGAAAATGAAATAGGGTTGGAATAGAATTCATTCCAAAATGTTTTAAGGCGTTGATTGGGGGCCTGTATTTCGTGGATTTCAAGGGTAGAAACCAAAAACCACTTTTCCTTCTTCAATCACCTTCTTCAACTTAATTACGTTTTTTCACTTGTTTAAAAAAATTTGTTTGCGTTTTTTAAGGTAGAAATTGTGCATGAACCGCAGTTCAATATTACACAGTAGAAAAAGCAGCGGTTTTTTGAAAACCGCACAGATACAACATTATCTCTTTTTTTATTCAAAATTTATTATTATTTATTATTTATGTTAGTAGTATAAATGGTATAAGAGTGTACACACAACGATCCATCACCATCAAATAACAATTTTGCAAAAGAAGTGCTGAAGCCCTTAACCAAAAAAAGAAAAAGAAGAAGTGCTTGAAAATATACATTCCCAAGTAAGGTTACTTTTGTTTAATTTTTAATTTTGGTTTTCATCATAATCCCATTTTAAAATTTTCACTTATGCTCCTCATATATAAAACAATCTTTTTTCCTGATCAATAAAGATGAAGAAGAAATTAAAACAAAATTTACATAAAAAATTAGAAAGAATATTATAAACCAACACATATTTTGTAATATGGTTTAAATCAATTTATTAAAGAATTTTTAAATTATTTATCTCATAATTTATGAAATAAAAAATTGACATACTTCATAATTTTATAATGATACTAACTTCATATGTTTGAAATAAAATATTTTATAAAAGATAAAATTTTTTGTAGAAATATAAAATCATAGCCAATTATGTATTAAATGATTACGTGAGAATGTTACGTTCTTCGCGTCTATATTTATACGTTTGCATAAAATTTTATTAGATTAATTTATTGATACTTATAAAAAATATTATGCTTGTATTATATACATTTTATTATATATGTAGTCAAATTATTATTATTGAAATAAAAAAATGAAAGAGGTTTAATTTATTTTTAAGATGAATCATATGTCTAATTTCATTATTATAATGGATGTAGATAGGTCCTCTAGACGGAACACGAATTCTTCACGACAAAGAGCTTCAAATTTTCCGACAGAAACTTCAGTCCATCCAACAGAGACAACCATTAGGGTAAATTATATTTTTAATTTCTCATAATTATCCATTATTTTAAATTTTATATAAAAATTAAAATTGTGAACGAATGTTTTGATAGAATAAAGACAAATAAAAATGGTCATACATACAAGAGAAAACATTAATTCAATTGTTTGACGAAGCAATTGTCATGAACAACTACACACTGAAGAATCCTACTGTTGTTGGTAGAGAGTATATGGTTGAGAAGCTCAACATGGCGTTCGAAATGAATGTAAGATACGGTTTTTTAAAAATAAACTAGATGAATTCAAAAAAGGTTACAAGAAATGGAAAACTTTAATGAATAGTACCAATATTAGAGTCGATTCGGATACATCCATGATATATGCATCTGAAGAATGGTGGAAGGAACGTGAGGCTATAAGTACATAAATTCTCGTACTCATCATAATATTCATTAAAGTTAATGCATCGAGTAATTCGATGATTATAAATTTATAGGAATGCAAACAGACAAGAAGTTTTAACCGAAAGCCCCCAGAGTTTTAGAAGTGATGGTACGGTGTCTAGCGTTACATGATGTTCTTTCACAATCTCAACACTCTGCCGCCAAAGAAGAGATCAATTGATAAACGAGCGTGCAACTGATGAGGAAGTTCATGATGATTCTGTTAGCGATAGTAGTGGTATACAACAAACACAAATTACAAAGACACAAGAGGAAGTGTATCGTGTTTTTGTTGATGACGATACACACCCTACAAATGAGACAGGACAAAATCATTGTCAGAGAGGTCAACAAATTAGGAGGCAAAATTTACAGTCAAGTACTAGACCTGCGAGTAGTTCACAAAGATCAGGTGGAAATGCACGACTTTCTATGGAGAGTGGTTCACGAGGAAGTCGTAAAAGACAATCTTTTGAGACAACCATACAAGACACCATTGCTGGATATACAGAGTTCCAAACACAAAGTTTGCAACGACTTCGTCCAAGTGCTTTTGACCAAGAAGACTACGATGAATGGAAAAAAGCAGAATCCATATTTGTTGATCTACAAATCCCTAAGGGTACAAGATTTTATTGGGCATGCCTTAATAATTTTAAAGAGTTAGTACATTAGCGTAAGTATTTTATTGATATAGCTAGAAGCAATGACGAGGAAAAACTACAATTCCTAGAAACTATGACTGGTGTTTCACGGAACAACGGAGATGTCCCGAAACAGTTAGGTTCAGGTCCATCTTCTATCAGTCCATCTTCTTGAGATTTTTGGGCTCCCAGTTTTCAACAGTGGGGTTCACCCCAAGCTGGTCCACAATGGGGATCACCCCAAAATTTTTAACAATGGGGCACACCGCCAAATGTTCAGCAGTGGGTCACACCACCAAAAGTTCAACAGTAGGGTACATAAGCAAATATTCGACAGTGGGACACACCACCAACTGCTTCACAGTGGGTGCTTTCACCTAACTTTCAACAATGGAGTTCACCATCGAACTTTAATGTAGGACAACAGATGCAAAATTTTCAACAAGGTGGCGCATCAGGATCGAGTCCAACCAATGTTCACCATGGA
The DNA here is from genome assembly GCA_900406275.1 of Anastatica hierochuntica. NCBI lineage: Eukaryota > Viridiplantae > Streptophyta > Magnoliopsida > Brassicales > Brassicaceae > Anastatica > Anastatica hierochuntica. The sequence goes on along the minus strand of OVAN01010259.1, from coordinate 5,236 downwards.
TTTTCAGTAGGAAGTCAAAGTGAAAATATCTGAAATCTTCAACAAGAACTTTCTAGTGGTGCAACCATCGGAGATTCACCAAACTTGCAAAAAACTTCTTCACGAGGATTCGATTTCACAAATTATTTTGATGCTGGCAACATTTCACAAACACCTAGGCATGAGAGTCTATTCAATATATGGGGAACACCCAAAAAAATAAATAAAAATATAAATGAAGATCATATAAGTTCTTCAGATGACAAAGATTAGTTTGTGTTAAACGTGTTATTCAGATCATTATATTTCATCATTACTTGCAATTGTTAAGAATAAGTTTGTATTTGTTTAATGGTTTTTTTTATCTAATGTTTAAAATTTCAAGCTTTTCGTATATGTCAGTTGCGTTCTCAAGGCATCCAAAACCTAAACTATGAGGAGATAATTGGATTGTGGAATTTGGAGAACGAGTAATTCATGGAGTTAATAATCCATCCAACATAGACTTACTATCATCGATATTTTGAAAGAGCACCAGTCAAAACTGAAGGATGCTTGAGGTGGATTAATATTTAGCGTAGACTACAACAAGATGATGCTGCTTGTCTTCAATTATTACGAATGTCACTGCCATGTTTCACGACATTATGTGATACACTACAAACAAATTACGGTCTGCAACCAACATTAAATATAAGTATTCATGAAAGTGTGGCTATGTTTCTATGGATATGTGGGCACAATGAAGTTCAAAGAGATGTTGGACTGATATTTGGCTAAAATTAGGAGACTGTGCATAGAAAATTTATGGATGTTCTTACGGCAACTGAATTACTAGCATGTGATTATATTAGAACGCCGATGAGACAAGAGCTACATCGAATTCCTGAAAGACTAATACTGATCGGACATACTTTCCATATTTTAGTGGATTCATTGGAGCTATGGATGGAACACATGTATGCGTAAAAGTGAAGCCAAAGTTACAAGCAATGTATTGGAATCAACACGATAATGCATCCTTAAACATTATGACAATATGTGATTTGAATATGTTATTCACATATATCTAGAATGGAGCATCGGGATCATGCCACAATACAACTGTTCTAGAAATGGCACAACAAAACGATTCTGATTTTCCTTTGCCTCCAGCAGACAAATATTATCTTGTTGATTCTGGGTATCCAAACAAACAAGGATTTATGGCTCCCTACAAATCTTCGCGAAACAGAGTTGTGAGATATCATATGTCCCAATTCAACTTTGGTCTAGCTCTTAGGAACAAACATGATATCATGCGTCTCTACGTTCTGTTATCGGGAGGACTTTTGGAGTTTGGAAGAAAAAATGGAGAATTCTTTCTGATTTTCCAAGATATACTTTACACTTGCAGAAGTGAGTGGTAATGGCTACAATGGGATTACATAATTTTATAAAAATTTCAAACTTCTCAGATGCAGATTTTGGATGTGTAATGACAGAAACAGAAAGAAACAACAAAGATACAGAACCTAAAATAGGTGAGGTGCAAGAAGCTGAGGTAGCCGATAGAGAACATATGATCCAAATAAAAGACAATATTGCAAATATGTTATGGCGAAATCGTTAGTATTTTTTATATTGTATCGTACTCAATTTTAATATTATTTAATGTTTTACTTAAGTTAATATTTTTTATTTTAGATTAATTATTTTTGTGACATTTTATTTAATTTAATAACATTAATTATACAAATATATTTGTTTTACACTATTTACGATCCACACCACTATTTTTTTTCACCAATCAATGCACTTATTTTGCACCGTAAATTTTTTTTCACTAATCAAACATTATTCCGTACCGTTTTTTATATAGATATCGCACTTGTTCCGCATTCCGCACGTACCGCAGTTGAACCGCACTGCAGTTTATATCCGCTTTTCCCGCACTATCAAAACCGTTGTCACCAATCGGACCCTAAGGCTTCGAATGGTAACAGCGGATTGTGATGTGTGGGATAAGTGGATAAGACAGTGCGTGCGGTTGAAGTGCAGTTCGTGCGGAAGAGTTATAAACTGCGGTACAAGTGTAGTTTGTGTGAAATAAGCGGTGCGGGATAAGAGTTGAATGGTAACAAATATAATATGCGGATTATATATATATATATATATATATAATTAATGTGTGGTTATTAAATATATATATATATATATATATATTTTTTTTTGCTTATTTTATTTTTAATAGATTAGTGATATGAAAAAATTTTAAGTTAAAATAATTAGTTATTTAATAAATATATTTTATATTTTTTTATCACAAATGAAAATTTTAAAAATTTATTTAAAATAAAATTTTACTTTATAAATAAACAAAAATTACAAATTAGAATAGATTAATATTTTCAGTTGAGTTGGTTGTTTACAGATTAAAAATATTTGATATTAAATTTTGTAATTTCATTTCGGGTATTTCGGATACTCATTCGGTTTTTAGTTTAATATTGGTTTGATTGCGATTTTTGAATAAAAGGATTTTAGAAACCGTTTTAAAATAAATTAATGTAATATTTTGAATTTTTTTAAAATTGTATATACATATATACACAAAACGTACAGTAAAACACACACTATACTCAGAACAAAGCGTGATTGTTGTGATAATTTTTTGGAGATATAATTTTAACTGATAGGTTTTTTTACACGCTCATAGATTTGTTTTATTATAAAGTGAAAGCATATTTAATAATATTAATATTATTATTAAAAAATGTTTTGAAAACATTAAAATATAAACAACACCTAACTATTGTGAATACTCTCTTATTTTGGTGCGTATTACTGTACACTATGATTTTGATTTTTAACTCAGAAATTGTGGCGCACTTAGTCAAACATATTATATTATATTTCTAATCAAATACCGCATATACACAATAGTTGCACTGGATTGGTGAAATGAAATACGGAGAAATAAAAAGCTAACTAAAACCGCACTAACTTACGTCGCCAATCACAACGTAAGTTATACTCGATTCTAAAGCTTTAAATGGGAGTTTCGGTCAAAATGTTGAGTTTCCAAATCAGCTTTTATTTTATATAGATTTTAGCAATGATCAAATTCAGTCGGATAACTTGTGAATCGTTTATACTGTATGTGGTGAACACCCACACCATAGGTAAATGGTCTGTTTCAAACTATATATTTTCAGTCATATGTTTCGTATATAAACATTGACATTGTACTTATTTTTACTTATGCTACCACAAAATTTAAAAAACATTCATGAACTTTAATATGTATGTTTAAATATGAGTAGATCTAAATGAATATTGTGATAAAAAAAAAAACCTAAATGAATGTTGGTCAACCGTTTAATCGGCTGACTAGATTGCCATCATGACAATGATGTATGAGTATGGAAAATGACCTACTTTTTACATCGTGCTTTTTCATACATAAACATAGACTTTGTGCATGTTTCTAGCTGATAATCCTAATCAATCACAAAATTCAAAAAATTTATGTTAACTTTGATTCGTTTTGTGTTTGTCTATTTATTCAAATTTAAACTCGAAGCCTTTACCTTTAAGACCGAACAATCGCTACTTTACTGTCGGACCTATTGTAAGCCCAATAAATGGAGAAGGCTTGAACACGGAGCAAATGAACTAGTGGGCCACCATTCTCATAAGTCCATTACGCAAGGGGAGGATAGTTTAAGAGAGCGACGTCGTTTCGATGGTTCAAAAGAAGGAGGCTGATTCCCAGATCCTAGGAGATGAGATCTCGGAGTTTGGTACCTAACTCTGAGAGAGGTTAAGAGCTATAAGAAGAAGAAGGCATCGGGAGGAGGAGGTGGCCGCATTTTAGGTTTTCTAGCAATTACAACATATCAATAGCTTTTGTTTTTCATTGTACAATTCTCTATTCCTTTCTAAGGTTCCAATCATCATCAATAAAGAAAGCATTCTTTTAATTCATCCTTAGCTCAAACGGGATTTGTCCCACTTCGTCTTCCTCATTTTACTTGTCCGAAACCTAGTCGAAATTAGGTGTGAGATCTAACTCTCACATTTTGGCGCCGTTTGTGGGGAACCGAAACAATTGAATCCCTCACTCCGCTATCTAAGAGATAGATCCATTAAGCGGTGGTTTGAATCAACCTGAATCCTCGCCACTTACACCGACCCTTAGCTCACCGATTCACGGAGGTTATGTACTCCCAGAACCTCATCGTTCCGATCTCTCTAATGAGTATCTATATGCCACAGAGGATCTACCTAAACCTGTCAGTTCAGGATTGACCTTACGAAGGCTATTTGATGATCCTGCTCCGGGGCCTCCGTCCCATGGAGGATCCGATCAACAGATCCCGCCCGAATCTCAACTTCCGACACCAACTACGGGTCAGGTATAAGATCAGATATCTGAAATCCGGCAGATGATGTTGCAGTTGGTGAATCGAACCCAAGAGAATAAACGATTAGTTCACCAATTAGTGTCTCGACAACAACAGATCGAATAGGAGGCAAGGTCTCAGGCCCATTCGCCTCAACCTCCGAAGCGACGAGGTTCCGGAGTAACCTTCCGAGACCTTTTCATAGATCCAACCTTCCCACGGGGACGCCTGAAGTTCTCCCCTGTCCACACGTTACCTGAGAGGCAGGAGCCTTCTCCTTTGACACCTGACATAGGAATCACTTCTGCATCTAACCCGTCAGCCACCACGGCGATGGGAACTAACATAGCGAGCACAAGTTCAGAACGTGTTCAAATTTTGCAACAGGTATCCGGGCAAAGGCACCACCTACCGCCTCCAACACTGATACTTAGATCGAGCGATCACGTCCCGATCTTAGCTAACGGGTGAGCCTCCGCACCTGCCCACCTCGGACGCAATCAGTCCGTTCCCTCGGAGGACCGACAAAGGTCAGAGCTATAGACACAATTTTCCCTGGTCTCTTAGCCGATCCCACGCGCCAAAGTAGCCTTGGAGTCCGAGAAAGATCCAACTCATTGTTGAAGCTTTAAATTTATAATAACCTAACAACCGCTCCTAGCCCGCAAGATTGACGGGGTNAAGAGTTTAAACAAAGAGAATGATACTAGAAAAACTAGTCTAGGGAGCAACCTAGTAAGAGATGTCACAAGTCTCTACTAGATCTATCCTTAGTAAAGTAGCAATAATGAACAAGTGCATAAAAGAAAGACAATAACTAAAAGCAATAATTAAAGAGCAATAAACAAAGCACAAAGCAAATAAGTTGT
>OVAN01010258.1:0-15948 GCA_900406275.1 Anastatica hierochuntica | reverse complement strand
TAACTCAACTTCTATCGACATTCACGCAAACCCGAATTATACCTAGTATTACAGTTTTTCCACGATATGATGGGTCAACAACGATCGTTAATGGTAGAGAAGCGGTTCGGATCAGTGTTTTTGATTTTTTTACAATTACTGATCTGTTTTTTTTTTTTTTCCGATTAGGGTTAAGTGAATTGGGAGATCCGAATTTCAGATCCATTTTATTGGGTTCGGGTTATTTAGGATCCAAACTGAGGTTGGGTCTTGTAAATATGTTAAGTTTTGAAGGACATTCTAGTATTTTTCATTTTTTTCGTTTTATTTTAATTCTAAACAAAATTCTGTTTTACATAAAGTGTATATGAGATCTTCATTCAACTTTGGAGAGTATACGAGACTTTGATTCTCATTTTCGTAGTGTTTTCGATGTGAAAAAATAAAATGTTTAAATTGGGGTAATTTTATCACATTCCTATTTATATAGTCATATAAGTAAATAATCAGAAATAATCTGCAAAAAAATGTAAAATAGAATAAATAAAAGCCCCAATTTGATATGTTCCTTCGTCACCACACCAAAAACGGAGGTCGTCGGTTTAAGAGTAGAATCAAAAGAAGCTCTTTTCATTTTCTCGTGGCAACGATCTCATCGACGTGTCACTAACTCAATCACTCTCTCCGACGACGATGTATCGAACGGCGGCGAAGCGTCTTCTCGGCGGCGGTTTCACAACCACCCGCCTCCTCCGATTTCATAACCTCAGGTCCACCATCATCCCTTCCTCTTACACTTCCGGTCTCTGCACTTCCTCGGTGGGTAATACTGAATCGCCGATGGGTAATCACTCCGTTAACCCTAATCAATCAAATCCCACGGCGGCTTCTTCGTCTTCTTCCACGGCTACAGGGGAAGGGCCTCGTCGACAAGAGAGCAGGAAACCAAAAGCTGAATTTCAGGAAGAGCAGGCTCGTGTTCTCTCTGCGTCTCTTCGTCATGTGGTGTGTTTATTATCTCCAGATTCATCTCTTTTTCCCCAATAAAGTTTCCGTTTTCTTGCGATTAATTTGTGAGTTTTGTGAGTTTTCTGCAGCCGAGGTTAGGTTGGACGGAAGAAGCGATGATGGCTGGTTCAAGAGATGTTGGTGTGTCTCCTTCCATTGTAGGATCCTTCTCAAGAAAAGAAGCTGCTCTCGTTGAGGTAATTTCGTCTCTAATACTCTCTTGAATCAGTATATGGAATCTGTAGATTTTGAAGGTTTGACATTTTGATTGTAATCTTGTTCAGTTCTTCATGGATGAGTGTCTACAATTGCTTATTGATAGAATAGACTCAGGATTGGATTTGCAAAACCTGATTCCAAGTGAACGTATCTCTAAGCTCATTAGAATTCGTCTAGAAATGCAAGTGCCTTACATGTCGAAATGGCCTCAAGCTCTCAGCATCCAAGTAAGTTTTTCAGGGATTTCTTCTGTTTCATGATGAACTCGAGCCCAGTCCTGGTAGTTTAATACACCATCTCCTTGGGCATAACACAGGCGCATCCAATGAATGTCCCAACTAGTTTTAAGCAACGGGCAATGTTAGTTGATGAGGTATGGCACGCTGTTGGAGATGGTGCCTCGGATTTAGATTGGTATGTGAAGCGCACTATTCTTGGAGGAGTTTACTCAACCACAGAGGTTTACATGCTCACTGATGACTCTCCAGGTTTTTTGTTTTAGCCCTCCTCTCTTGGATATAGTGTTATGTGGTTGATGAAAAATGACGGAACCTTTATAGTTATCAAAATTTTCATTATTCATTTCGTTTTTTGCAGAATATCGCGATACTTGGGAATTCTTGGATAACAGAGTCAAAGATGCATTTGATCTGAAGAAAAGCATACAAGAGGTAAAGTTAATTTTTCCTCGCTATGGTTTGTTCTTGGTACTACAAATATACAACATTAGATAGAATCGTTATGGATAACAATTTACATATTGTGGCAGGCGAAGTATTTTGCAGAAGATATAGGAGCTGGAGTTGGAAAATCAGTTCAAGGATTGATGAATGGAGTTATCCAGACGATGTCGAGAAGAAGTGGTGGCTCTGCGTTTTGAAAGATCATACCTTTAGACAATGAAACTCTTCATCCTTAAAGATTCTCCAATATTTTGAGTTGAGAGATATGCCTTAATAATGATATTAATATGTATGACTTGAAAGGGTAATGAACTAATTATCTTCTACTTTTGAATAAATCATTTTAGTTTGGAACATTGATTTTGTAATTTGTTAATGATCTTTCTGTGACTAAACAGAAAAGAAAGTCGTTGTAGTAATGTTCCATCCAATTCAAACATTTATTTGGGAAAGGTGTTTATTGTTCAAACACAAACATATGGGGTTTATTGTAATTAATTAAAATTTGTGTTTCCGTGTAGAGATAGCTTTTAAATTTTCTACTTAGGCCCCGAAAGGTTTTTCAAAAGTCAATTTTGGACGGCGGATTGTTAGCAAAAAGAGAAAGAAAACTGAACCCAAAGCCGAGATGGGATTTTGATTTGGAGTCTAAACAAAAGCTTGAGAAGAATCGGTGAGAGTGTGAGTATCGTTGAAGATGGTGAAGTCTTCAGAAATCGTCGGAAAGCTCAATCTCAGGCCTCACCCAGAAGGTGGCTTCTTCGCTGAAACCTTCAGAGATTCTTCTGTTCCTCTCTCCACTTCCCACCTCCCAACCACCTGTAACTCTCTCTCTCTTACTCTCTCCGTTTGCATCCATTGCTCCAATTGATTTGAGTTTTGTTAATCGTTATGTAGTCATTGGTTTCCGGTTTCGATCCTCTGGAAATCGATGGGATATAACTCATGTGCCACTAGTTTCTTCGATGTATCTCTTGTTGCGTAATCTCACTATTGGATTTGATGAAGATGATCCATTTCTACTAGGCTCTTAGATCCATTGTTCGTGGCCTCCACCGTAGAATCTTTCTTGTTCTTGGTGTTCTGATAGAAGATAGTAGTACTCTAGATTTGTCAATTTGCTTGGATCGTCTACTAAAATATAGTTTGGCTCCGGAGGCTTGTTTTAGGTCATATCAACAAGTTCGATCCATTGTTTTTGCTTTTCTAAATCTATGTAGTTAAGGTGGATAGAACTGCGAGCACAAGTATCTACTTCTTGCTTCCATCTGGATGCGTTTCTCGTCTTCATCGCATACCAATGGCTGAAACATGGCACTTCTATTTGGGTGAACCCCTTACTGTAAGTTGAATCTCTTGCCGTAACAGGGACCAAAACGGTCGTAGAAGAAGAGGAATAACATCTCTTTTCTTGAATGTGGCTTCTTCGTCTTGTCTTAAACAGGTGGTGGAACTCTACGATGATGGGAAGTTGAAATTCACATGTCTTGGTCCTGACCTGCTTGAAGGTGATCAGATGCCTCAGTACACGGTCCCTCCAAACATCTGGTTTGGTTCGTTTCCAACAAAGGATGTTCATTTCTCTCGTGACGGGACTCTGGTTAAGGCCGAGCCTAGAGACTCTGAGAGCCATTTTTCTCTTGTTGGTTGCACCTGCGCTCCTGCTTTCCAATTTGAGGATTTTGAGCTTGCGAAACGCTCTGACCTCATATCGCGGTTTCCTCAACACGAGCCACTTATCACAATGCTCTCTTACCCTGAGTGAAAGGTCCCTAGACTAGACGCCTTGACGGCTCAATGGTCTGGTTACTTCTATGTCGTTTTGTTACTTCAACTCCTTAGATATGAATCATATGAGGTTGTAATTCTACTTTGAGTTAACTTTTGATCTCTCTGCCTTTAGCTTTGTCTGAATTATGATTGATCAAATCATTTTCAGTAACGAGAAATGCTGTAGATTCATACAATGATAATTAAAATTATTTGTATAACATGAATATAGTTACAACAGTACACAAGAGCAAACAGATTTTTTCACCACATGAAAATCTGAAAAAAAAATCTATAATGGAAGATGAAGAACAAAGAAAAACAAAGTATAGAAAGTAGAAATATACATATGTAAACTGTAATTATCAGAGATATATCATGATCTATCTTCATGTTATTCTTCATACATATTGCTCAATTTATCCTTGCACCACTCATTTGATACCTGAAACACAGAGATACTTTGTTTATTTTTCTTAATCTGTATAATATTTTTTTCCCCCTAATTTCCATATTTTAGAAAGAAAAAAAAAGACTCATTATTTTTAATAAGGTATTTTTTTTGGTTTTGTTTCCATTCTATTATGAAAATTACCATGAAAATCAATCAGGTCCATTTAGCTTATTGGTTGATATCTACATCTCCAAGACAATATCTGTAATCATCAAAAGAAATTGAATTAAGCTTTCCTATACCATTATTCTTGTTTTGCATTTTTCTATTTTATTTGTTTACATTATTCTTATTTTAGATTTTTCTATTTTATTTGTTTATTAATTTTAAAATTTTTACACTCTTTATCTTTCTGTACGTATTTTTAATATGTCCTTATGATGTTTACTATATGCTTTTGATCTAACTAAATACTGCAATAAAGCCAGGCATATACGCTTGTATAATAAATGTTTAAAACCATACTATACATGATGTGTATAAATCTTCTAAAAGTTTTCATGACTTGAGAAATGAATGAAAATTTTAGAAAATCTCACATTCAGAATCATTCTTGACCCATTTGTTGGCGTCAACACTTGAACGAGCTTCATCTATAATCTTATGATTCTCCAAATACTTCTTTGCAATAACATTTGAACGTTGCGGATGAATCTTTTTGTTGAGTATTGTTCTAAGCATCTGCACACAAACACACAATAAAGGAATATGTTCATTAGATTCATTTGTAGTAGAGGTTGAATCGTATTTGTATAGATCTATAGTACACCTTTTCCATTCTTGTATTAGGCAATGAATCTCCTCTAGACAAATCAAGAAGTGGAGGTGGAGTCTTGAAGCCATTTGTGCAAACAAACATCTTCTTGAGAAGAAAAGAAAGCGATTTCTTCTTCCCGAGAGTAACATCTCTATTAACCGCGGTGAGATCTTTGTTAGGAGATTCTGCTTCTTCTTCTTCTTCTTCTTCTTCCTTGGCACATATAGTGTTTCCAAGTGTTCCAATGGCTAAGAAGGTTTCTTCATCTTGTGGCCAACCTGGGAGTTCTTTACTCATACCAGGTCCTCCTGATGATTCTTGAGCTATATATACACATCATCAATAGACATTAATGATCTATGCAAAGATTGTTAATGTAACAGTCTTCAAATGAGGAGAATATTTTTTACTCACAAGAATCTGAAGTAGACTCATGCTTCTTTCCACTAAGCTTTCTTTGAACCCAACTAAAAATCTGCACAACACAATCAAAAACTATTTACAAAATTTAAAAGAGATAAACACAACAAAAAGTATAAAATCAATTCAGACAAATATGAAAGCAAACCTTCATATATGTATAAAATAAGCAAATATGTATGATGTGTGAACCAAGAAAATTTCTTTTTCTGTCAATGATCTTTGATCTCCAAGAATAGCTATAGGAGGTAAAAGATGATCAAGGTGGTCCCATGTTTTTAAAGACACAGTAAACACAAATCTCTTAAGCCAGCAAAGAGCCAGCAACTACAAACTTTTTGGGGTTCAAGTTCCTATAAATTAACCCTCGAGATTAGTTTCTTATGACTTCAAGTCACCATCTCTCTTAACACTTGATCCCATCTTTATGGACCTTTGTTGAATCTCGGTTCACCATTTGTATGTTTATAATTATATAGTTTTTAAGATATCGAAATCGAGTAAATTGTGAAGGGAAACACATGGATTTGTCTCTTCTTTTACACTTTCTTTCTTCCCTGAAGCAACTACAGCTTTTTTTTTTATATTTCACCAAGAGGACATAATGAGATTACATGCAGTGTGGGTAAAATGTACAAACTTACTTTGAAGCTTTTATACTCGGAAAAATCGAATTTTTATTTTGTATAAACTATTCTTCTCCACACGTACAGCAAACATTTGAGCAACATTCAAAGCAGGCGATACAAGCAAGCGCAGTGAAGAGCTGTGTGAAGACTAGGACACATTGATCGTTGAGCTTAGTGCAGCATTGCACACAACACATGCAGCAGCATTTGTTGCAGAGGGAGACACAACAGCTCGAGGCAGCCTTAACGAACTTCTCAGCGGCATCAGGTGCTTTCTGTTCACCAAATCCTGGTGGAATGTTCTCTCTCGTAGCAGTTTCATTTCCAAAGCCTATCCCGAGATTTTGTAGCGGGATCGTTCTTGATATCATCTTCTGTTTCTCGCCATTACTCGCTGTCTGCTGAAATATTTGTTGGATTTATGAGTTAAAATGAGTCCGATATTGTCCTCAGAGCAGAACAAGTCCCTAGGTTTTTGGATGAACATTTTTTGTTCAAAATTTTGTGGACATGGGACCCCATACCTTTTTCTTAGCGTCGCTAGGTTTTGTTATTTCTTGTGTGTTCTCCAATTCGATCATCCGAGTATACTCAGACGGTATGCCAGTTTGAATGCTTAGTTTAGCGATCTGAGAAGGAAAAAAGTAAAGGAAAATGAAGAAGACAATCCTGTAGATGACAAATCGGGGATGTGAATTGTTGTAAGTAAACCTTTTCTTTAAGCTGTTGGTCTTCCGAGAACCATGCCTCAGCAGTAAGCAAGTCAATCACATTCTTGGCAAATACCTGAACATATATTAGGAAATGACACTTTATGTAAAATCCAAATATCTTCATCCAAAGAAGTCGTGTGAATGATTATGAGAAGGAATGTGATTGTACTTTATCAAGAGGCATGTCTTTTGCATTTTGTACAGTCAAGTCGACAGAGAAGCTGCTCAAATCACCTAGAAGACCTTTGGCTTTCACATTCTCAGGGAACTTTCCTCGGTATCTCCCATATATCATCAATGGCTTTGCAGATGTCAGATCCGGAATATTTGAAGGGTATACCTATTATTATGGTTACAGGTAACAGTTTCAGTTTTCGGGCATAAACTTCACAGAATCGAAGGAAACACAAAGGAAAAATTTGTAGGAGAAAATGAGCAAAGCTCTTAGCATAGAGGCACACCTCAACTTCATCTAGATTTTGCAGGGGCTCGACTGTTATATTCACAAGAACGGTGGATAAAGCTCTTGTAAACAATTTGTCTACTCGCTCCTCAATATGATCTGTACATCAGATAATAAAAAAGTGTTTAAGAAACTACACATACAGTATAATTTTTTTCCCTTTCATTTAATCCACCAAAGGGAACCAAAGTTTCACCTGTGTTATAAACTGATTCGTGCTGGCCCCTGGATATATTTGCAAGCATTTGCAGGAAGTAGTGATTACAGAATACACCTGAAACATTGCAAAGAGTCGGCATATGAAATGGTAGATAAAAACGTAATCCTGGACATGTTACATCAGATCAGAACCTTGGAGAAAAGTTCACCTAACCCAAAAGTGTGTATCCGTGGACACACTGATCCAGCACTGGCAAGGCGTTTCTTCATTACATCACAAATGTGTCTCTCATCTTCAACAGACCCATCTGTTAGGAAAAAGATCATAGGAATAGAGCCACGAGTATTGGAAAGCATTTCTACAGCCTGAAAGTATTGAACCAAGTAGGCTAAGTTAATGCCAAGACTTGATCTGAGGGGCAATAATAACCAAAGTGTTAAGCTTTTTAAGCTACTCGTGAGTGGTGGAAAGACCTTCTCTAGGGGAGGGAGCATGTTTGTACCATCTGCGACAACAAAGCTCTTGTTCATCCACTCTATTCCTCTTTCAACAGCATCTGAAGTAACCAACTCCATTGATGTCGAAAACAGAGAAGTATCATCGCTAAAAGTGATAATGTTGAAGGAATCTCCAGGATTTAGCTTAGACAAAGCTGTTGATATAGCATTTTTAACATCCTCCAGAGGTTTTCCCGTCATGCTTTTACTTGTATCAACAACAAATACTACCTCCCGCGTGAACGACTGAGGCAGACAAAAAGAAACTTAAGATTATAATACAAAAAGCAATTAATGTGCCGGAAAAAAGAGTAAAAATCACACCTTAGTTTTTTGCTGCTTTTCGGGGAAAAGATAGAAAGAAAATATATCTCTCTGATCAACATCGTGAACAGGCGCAGATTGAAGGAAAAGTCCACCAACTATGTTACTTGATGAGACCTACGATTTGTAAGAAAATAACGATTAAATTCAATGCAACACCTTGAAGTGCACGAGTACAACAGAAACTCAAAGCGCGAGTGAGAATTCATACCGTATAAGAAAAGCTAAAATCTGTGTTCGACCACTTCAATACATCTGCTTCATATGAAAACCTCAACTTCCCTGCATTCCGAAATTTTTCCTGAATTACATGAATTGAATAAGAAAGTGAGAGGATAGGAAAAAACAGCTGAAATATCGCGAACCCTGTTCAGAAAAATCTACAGAATCACACCTTTAGTTGATGACTGCATCCTTTGCAGAGAACTTCTGTTCCAGTACCAGCATCAACACTCAAGTAAATCTTTTCTCGCTTGGAGATTTTCTTTACAGCAGGAGTCACATACTCAGGAAAGTTGAAAGGGATATCGAGAAAAAACTGCCCTTGGTTGTAAGTCAACTTCTGAGACCAAGACATCTTGATAGAGAGGTTGGTACCTCCATCAACCTGGATAACACGAAAAAGAAACAACAAACATCATCAGAATACGTTTGGTTTCAAGAACAATGAACTAGAATCTCCCCACATCACCTGTGGTATTGTGAGGGTGAAAATATTTGGTTTCAAGAAACCTCCATTATGAGGATGAGCCGTTTTCTCCAATTCATCCCCATCTTCGGCTGTAATCAACTGAGTTGTGTAAGATTTTCTAGGAATCTCAACCTCAACACCTAGAATTGAACCCTGTTAGCCATATAGTATTAGTTTGAGACACATCAGAGAGAAAAATAAACATCACAGCACAAAGGTACAACAAGATCAAGCATTCGAACTTCTCAGTAAACCATCAAAGACTTTCATAGCTAGGGTTTATAGCATTCTTCACAATTTAAAAAGCTTCAACACAGAAAATGAGAGATTCTAGCAATTCCTTCACCAAAATCCCCAATTCCACCCATGGAGTGAACTAATTTCAGAACGAGAAATCTCAATTTTCCCGGGAAAATTGAAGAGAGAAGAAGAAGTAAAACAAAACCTGTTCTCCCATAGGAATAGCGATTCGACAATCACATCTCTTGCTTCCCATAACGCAATGAACACGCCACGATCCGGTGACGGTAACAAGAGCCGTGTCGAGATAACAATCGACGTCGAGCTCAACGGCGTTCATCTGCAAAGGAATTAACGCCGGTGGGTCGCATCTGCCGTGCACGTGAGGCTGATAGCTAGGCAAGTCCGGATTATCCACGATTCCCGGGTCGGGTATAACGGCGTAAACCATAGGTGCTGAAGGAAGAAGGTAAGCAGCCGTAGACGATCTCTCCATCGGAGCCGTTAGCCTCGGGGCAGCAACCGCTCGGTCGTTGCCGAAATAAATCCGTTTAGCGAGTTTAAGCCCATCTTCCACCGCCCTTGCGAAATCCTCCGCCATCTTTCCCACACAGACGGCGAAGAAAAGAAAATTGTTGGCCTCTCAGGTGTTGGTTTATTATCTCCCCCCCTCTCTCTCTCTCTCTCTCCTCTTTCTCTTTCCTTAATTTTCTCGGGAAAAAAAACTATCAGAAAAAAAAGTCGAAGATCCAGAGGAGGAAGACGTATCGTTGAGATTTGAATCGATTCGGTTTCTTCAAAAGGAAAGAGATCACTTCGGAGTCGACTCTTTTTCCAGCGCATAACAATATATTTCTTTCACTAAAGTTTTTAATTTAAATATTTTATAGTATAAATTTTAATGTTCTGACTAAAATGCCCCTTTACTTATTTATGGCGCGATCAAAGATCCAACGGTTGAGAAGCGCGTAAGTATGTACCGACAAGCTGGCAAAGAATCAGATACATCAAGATTCATTTTTAGGATTCGTCTCCAACGAATTGTTTCTATACACGTGGCAGGAGATGGTGGGTGAAGCATCGGATTCTAGCATTTAACGTTCTTCAACGGTAAAAAATCGCACGTGAGTAGCCGTTGGGTCATGGGCTTTTCCATGCGGCTTATTGCGAATCAGGTGACGTTGATGTATTTTTTTGGTAATATAGTCGAAACGAATCAAAAGATTTTAAAAGTCCTAATACGTATGATTGATTAAATTAAATGCCGGGATTATTATTCAGGGAAATAATTAACGTGGAGTTATGATTAATAAATACTCGGATTACAATTTTTGTTATTTGTTGCAGAAAATAATCAGTTTGGGTTTTATCTAGACACTTTACACGAAACCGAATCTGAGCTTGGAATACACGAACTAAGAGAAAAACCGGAAGAGTTTTAGCTTCGAGTAGTTCAGATTTCATATAGTATTCGAATCTGATCTGAATGGTATTCGAAAAACCTGAACAAACCAAGTCTGAAGAATCCGATCTTGAAATCCTAATAAATATCAGAAGTTATCCAAATAGTCGAATAAATACTTCAAATGAATACTCTAATTGACCTGAAGACCCCAAATCTCCGGCAAAATTCGAAACAATCAACCCAACTTACCCAATTCCTCCAAACCTACCCGAATTGAATCTAAACCGAAAATTACAAATACCCGACCGAATATTATAGCGTTGGAGTTCAGGATCTGAACCTGGTCAAGAATCCGAACGCTCAACCCTTTTAATGAAAAACCAAAATATGCACTGACCCCAAAAAGTCCATAAACATTCAGCAATAAAAAGGAAACCACTCGATTCAGGTCAGTTAAGAAATCATGTTCAGTGAAATGCTTGAAAAATATTATGAGAGTGGTAAAAAATCAAATTTTATAATCTTAATGGTGTGTTTTGTTTCAGTTGATTGAAAAACATTTTTGGTTTGTAGGTGACAAAGACGAGACTTAATAATCATTTGAGTAAATGAAAGATCTTACTAGAGACATTTGGAGGCCTCCACATCAGTTTCCTTCCCCACCTTTGCGAGGTGCCACATGAATACTCGACTAATCAATCTTAGAGCACTTTTATTGGGAGTATCTTCCCAAGTTTTTCAACAAAAAATATTAATAAAAATTTAAAAGTAAGTGAGATGATTTCTCAACAAGAGACTCTAGTCTCTTAAAGAAAAAACTCAAGTCTTTTGTTGAGAGACCATCTCTCTACGTGTCATGACACAAATGAACAACAACATAGTTTAACTTTAAATTTTAATGATATAATTAACACGTTTTAAAATATTAATATTTTTATTGTTGAGAAACTTAGTTTGAGAAACTCATTGATAAAGATGCTCTTATTACTTGAAGACGAAACGAATCATCTTCCACAGTTTAATTCGTGAATAACACTGCTCATTTCCCTATAAAATTTTATAGATGTCTTCATATTAGTCATGCCCCCTTTCTTCCCTAGCGATCACCATCATAATTTCATTCCCACTTGCCTAATTTTCTCTCCCGCAATCGCTCAACACGCTTGGATTTGATAATCCTAACTTCAAGTCCTTGCTCTACCGTTGTCAAAGGATATGGCTCATGTTCTGGCATGTAGGTAGCTACCAATTGCGACGAAGAGTCGGTGGTCCCCTAAAGCCATAACATTCCATCTGTAACTATCTTGACGATCCTTTCGCTTAGGGTTTAAAAGGTGCAAGTGAATCTGATTTTGAAACTACATGAACACTTTACGGTAACATTCAAAACCCTGATCTCTCAACTTTATCAAATTTGGAATCTCATTCTAAAAAGAAACTCTTCTTTGTATCTCATTTGATTCAGACTCATTACCATCGCCAAGGAAAAGATGTATATGATGCCTGACCCCGCGATTGTGGATTTTTTCTAAAGAGAATTTTTGAAAACCACTAATGCAAAATACACCCAAATATCAGCTCAAAGTGAACAAACTAATGATATGACCTCTAAAATATGTCTTTAACTTCTAAGTAAGCCTCTTTTTGTCTACTTATTATCCAAATTGTTTTGACCTATGATTGCTTTATATGTGTTTGTATGTAAAAAATGATAAGTGTGTAGATAAAACTTGAGAAAATGAATGAAAGTTAATAAGAACATTGTACATTCCCGTAGCTAATTTTGTTGATATGAAAGTTTATTTAAGGGATTCTCAACCAATATTGCAATGAATTTAACAAATGTTTTGTGTGTGTCATGCACTGTATTAAAAGAAACAGAAGTGAACAATGCGAGAAAGTTCACTATATGTGCTATTTAAACATTAGTTCATGTAAGTGTTTAACTGAATTTTGAACTTTCAGTTTCAGCTACAGAGACATTGATTAGAATGTACAAGACACCCATTAGGACTCCAACAAGCCAAAGGAAGCGAGTATTCCTGTATGGTGATTTTTAAAGGTTCTCATGCTCTCTCGGATAAAGTTGTAAGTTCTATATGCACAAACCTACTTAATTGAAATGTTCTTTCATCATCTTGAAATTTACCAGGACATTAAGTATATAGAAAAATTATCCATTCTCCTTAAGATCGGGGTTTTGCGAATTATTATACAAGGGGGAGATAGGAAATCAACCGAATATCACTGCCCCTAATTTTGGTTTAGGACTATGTAACAATGTGTGTGTCTCAGTGAAGATGGTTACTATAATACCTTAAGGAGGAACAGACAAAAAAAGATGAGAGTCGCGCTTTGCAGGTTTTGACTTTTTCCCAGTTTTGATCCACATGATAAAGAAAAAAGAAATGTTATCGAAAAGGTTGTGGATGAATATGCTTATCATAGTGGCTCCAATAAGATACTCAAATATTCTCAACTTTCTATATATGTTTAAGTGAAACAAAAGCGTGAAAATCAAATTATTACGTACACAAACAAGTTATCATCCGACTAATATTCTTGAGTATTATATGAGCTTCAAATTCTGTTGTCATGTCTTCTATAATAGTCTTATAAATTTATAGAAGGCATTCAGACAAAAAAAGTTATAGAAGGCACTTTATCCCAACACATTGATCTTTAACAACAAAAATCACCATAAGATGCGCAAGATAACATGTTCATTGGTTTCACTGCCAGTAATGAAAGAACGTATCACTCGAGCAGTTACCAACCCAACAAGGGAACCATTGAGGTAAACAACAAACATACTACTCTTTTTATGGAAAATGATTGAGAAAACATCTCTTAGTACAAAATCGTGACCTAGTGATTCCAAAGTTACAAATCAAAATAGATAGAACATTACACAACACAATTAATCTCAAGTTTCTCTTGTCCTAATTCTCGTCATCATCTAAGCGTGTTCGGAATATGTAGTCTTCGCCTTCAAACTCATCTTGATATAAGGATATTGTTGGATTTTGCATTTCTCATCCCTTCCTTCTCATCATTACATCTCTTTCTCTGACGAGAATGTCACCGAGAAAGTAAATCAAACTCAATATCTACGAATATCTTGTCTAGGTTTACTTTCACAATTTTTTTGTCGTCAAGGTTTACTTTCACAATACATGGAAGTTTAACTCGTATAACTATTAAAAAGTAACTAACTCTCCACAGACATGCCACGTCAGCTTCTCCACTAAACAATTCTCCATCTGTTTCAAATTAAATGATGTTTAAGGTTAATGTACATAGTTTAATAAACTACAAAGTTTTATGCAGTTTGTTTCGGTTACATAAAATCTTCATTAATTAACACTAATTCAAACCTTTTGACTCTCCTTCCCCATCATTATATTTAATGAAACATCACAAAAATTATTAGGATATGTATATATATTTGAGCATATATTTATATTGATGTACATAAGGGTCATTTACATTATGTTAGTATTAGGTTAAGCGTTATGTTAAGGGCTTGAGTTCCCTCAATAACAGAGATTGAAAACCTTTATACACTTCTAGGTTTGTCATGGTATCAGAGCCAAGTTGCTTAAGGCTTTAGCATCGATCAAGTGAAAAGAAAATACGTTTGATTCTTTCACAAGATACTTGAAGTCTCTGTTCTTGGTTTTGTTATTTGAAGATGGTGGAAACAGAGGATCCAAAGGAGTCATCGATGAGTTCTGTGTCGAGAGATACATCAGGCTCTAAGACATGCATTGAGGTGAAGAGGAGAACGATTTCTCCGTATGATTTATCACCTAGTGATAATCCAGGTCAAGTTATCTCTCAGCCGTTACTTAAGGGGTCCAACTACAACGAATGGGCATCAAACCTGAGAACTTCGTTGAGAGCCATTAAGAAATTTGGATTTGTCGATAGATCGATTCCTTGTCCAAGTGCAGATTCGGATGTGTTTGAGGACTGGTGTACAAACAATGCATTGCTCATATCTTGGATAAAGCTTACAATCTCAGAGGAAA
Source organism: Anastatica hierochuntica (assembly GCA_900406275.1). Classification (NCBI taxonomy): domain Eukaryota; kingdom Viridiplantae; phylum Streptophyta; class Magnoliopsida; order Brassicales; family Brassicaceae; genus Anastatica; species Anastatica hierochuntica. The sequence continues at coordinate 1,502 of OVAN01010258.1, read as the reverse complement.
TAAGATCGACTTTTTCGGGTATTGAAATCGCAAGTGAGCTGTGGGAGCATATTAAGCTTCGATACTCTGTAAAGAATGGCCAAAGAGTGCAACGCATTAAGGCCGAAATAGCTACATGTCGCCAGCAAGGAATGAGTATCGAGGCATACTATGCTAAGTTGATGCAACTATGGACAACTTTGGCGGAATTCAGAGTGACTAAGTGTTGTAGTTGTGTCATCGGAATTGAGTTGCAGAAGNTGTGGGAGCATATTAAGCTTCGATACTCTGTAAAGAATGGCCAAAGAGTGCAACGCATTAAGGCCGAAATAGCTACATGTCGCCAGCAAGGAATGAGTATCGAGGCATACTATGCTAAGTTGATGCAACTATGGACAACTTTGGCGGAATTCAGAGTGACTAAGTGTTGTAGTTGTGTCATCGGAATTGAGTTGCAGAAGGAGAGAGAGGAGGATAAGCTCCATGAGTTTCTCAAGGGGTTAGATGATTCGATTTATGGAATAGTCAAGTCAAATCTCCTCTCATGAGATCCATTACCGAAGCTAGATGAGGCATACAGTACCTTATTGCAAGATGAGGATAGTCGGAAAACATCAAGAGTGATTGATGAGAAGCATATGGATTCGATGGTGTACTCTGTTCAGACTAGCATTCGTAACAGTCTGAATCGTGGACCTCCGATAAGAGACGAACGTACGTACATGACCAGAGAAGAGAGAGCAAAGCTTCATTGCACAAGCTGTAATCGTACTGGACACGTAGCGGAGAACTGTTTCCGAAGCTTGGGTTATCCTAGCTGGTGGGGAGATAGGCCGAGACCTCGCTTAAACATGGGTCGTGGTCGTGGAGGAGGTAATATGGCTACGAGTAGAACTCCAGGCACTGATATGGTCCGAGCAAATGTGGTGGTTGCAGCTACGACAGCATCACCATCGGTTAATAATGTCACAACAAGTGATAGAATTGGTTTGAGTGGACTTTCGGATGAACAGTGGCATACTCTAGTCACATTGCTTAATGAGCGAAAACCACCAGCTCATGAATCATTGTCTGGTATGTTTACTCTTGGCTCTTGGATTTTTGATAGTGGTGCAACTAATCATATGACAGGTTCAATGCGGTTTCTTTTGAATATACATGATATGACACCGTTGACAGTTAAGCTTCCGGATGGCCGTCTTACCTTGTCTCGACAACAGGGAACGGTTGTGTTGAGTCCAACACTTACTTTACAGAATGTTTATTTGTTGATGGATTGGATTGTCATCTAGTTTCTGTCTCTCAGTTGAATCGCGACAGTGCGTGTGTGTTTCAGATTACTGATAAGCTGTGCGTTATTCAAGACCGCATTACCAGGATGCTGATTGGAGTGGCTGAGCAAGTGCAAGGATTGTATTTTTTGCGAGGATTGGAGTTTGCGGGTGCGATTTGTCAGACGAATGCGGTTTCAACGGACATTTGGCATCATCGCTTGGGACATCCTTCGCATAGTGTTTTGGATT
>OVAN01010257.1:0-15948 GCA_900406275.1 Anastatica hierochuntica | reverse complement strand
AGATTCACGATTTTATTTGGTAATGGTAAGAGTATCATAGAACAAACGTTTAGAGAAGGAGCAATCTAAAAAAAATTGAAAGAAGAGCAAACTATGTTAATCGGTAAATAGACGGTCTATCTGTTACAACATGTCTATGAACTGAAAAGGACAAAATCGTCAAGCGCAAAATAGAACATCTATCGATTGCAACATGTCTATGAACTGAAAAGAGTAAAATCGTCATAAAAAAATGAACAGTTGAAAAAAAAAACTCCTATGACTATTTACTTAATTATTGGATCTCCGCCCAATATCTGACCAAATTTCTCAATCATTTTTGTGTACCTAATCCACAACTACCAAACTAAACTTGACATGTTGAATCTTAAACCGAGCAATATCTTATCACTAAACTTGACAAGTTGGCATGTCTTATGATTGTTAAAGTTTTAATGGAAACTACCATTTCTCAGTTTTTTATTTCAAAATAGCTAAACTGTAAAAATCAAAATTTTAAATTTATAACACTTTTAAAAAACGTTTGTAATCAATTCTTGGATTGTGCTAGTTCTGATATATCTTGTAGGGAAAATGTAATGTTGGAATGAGAAAAGTCTCCTTCTTCCACAGCTTTGGGAGCCAACTCTCCAAGTTCTTTGACTTTTCTTTTTCTCTTCATAGCATCATAACTCTCACCCATTAATTTTTCTACTGCCTTTTTCACTCCTTTATCTACTAACACTCTTATTTTCTCCACTTCTTCGGGCTTCATAGTCTCTTCAACACCGGCTCTCACTCTGACTTTTAGTACATGTGCGACCAATTTCTCATTGCAAAATTGGTCTACGAATAGCAGCCATGTAAGTAGCGGTCAGGGGCGGTCCTCAGGGGAAGCTATAGAAGCATGTGCTTCCGGCCTTTCTAACAATAAATTCAATCTGCAAAAGTATTCATTAGCTCAGTTGGTTGTTAAAGAAATGATAGGGGAAAGGATGAGTCAAGGGTTCGATTCTCCATGGAAGTTTTTTTTCTTTTATAAGTGGTAGCCCAAAATTACTTTTTGCTTGCAGCCCAAACATTCTCCGGGCCATGCGTGGTAGCGGTATACTGGAGGTTATCCCTAGTAAAATTGAGTTTCATCCGCTATGTGTCAAGAACCAACCAACGGAAGGATGTGAAAGGATAATACTATGAGGAGACCATCCTCTGATGAGAAGTTCTCTGTCTCTTATTCATTCTTCATATCCGCTCTCCGAGATCCACTCATCTAACTTTTTGTATTTCTCCCAACCTCTTACGACCAAAATGAAAGGTCTTTCTGATTCCTCTAGGCCTAATCCTAGCACCTTGACTTGAGTCGGAGAAAGATTGCATATACTTACAAGGAAAACATACAACACCGACCATATAGGTTTTGGAAAAAACTTGAAATATCAACCATGGGAATCATGTGGCCTTGAGCCGTGAAAGGAAAGAGGACAAAGTGAAGAGGAGAATAAATTTGGTGGGTTTTCTCAAAAGCCATATTGGTTCCAACTCAGTGAAGAACTTTCAAGTTTTGTGTTTGCTTGGATTGTGGATGTGTGATCTGAGTTTATATAAGCTATATAAATAGTGGGGAAGGTTGAACAAAAAAGAGTGGGGATAAAAAAGGGTGAATTGGCCTAATAACCTAGAAAAATAGATATTAGCATATATAACCATCTGTATTTTCCAATTAAATTTTAAACAAAAGAAAAGAAAGTGGATAATACAATTTTGGACTTAGAAGCGCGTGAGAGAGGATTTTCTTCGTTTGGAGTGAATCTTTTGGAAGATCTTTGATGTATATGTGGCACACACAACTATCTAATCATTACCATATCACTTTTACATACTATGTTCAAATTTATCTTCTCCTCTGCAAAATGAGTGGCTAGGATATTGTTTCGTTTGCATTAAATAAGACACGAACCATCTTTTTCACCTAACACTTCTAAAAGAAAGCAACAAAAGTCTGTCCCTAAAGACACCATGGCTGAAACCAGCAGTGACGAGGTAAAAGTAGTAAATAGTCACCATATCTGATACATCATTTAATCGATGTTGAACATATTATTGTTCTGTCTATTTTTGAAATTATTATGAACAAATCAATTAGATGTACTATATTAAGTTCATGAGTAGATGATCCAGATCTATTAGCTAATATAGCAAAAAATCAATTATCTGTTTCTTATGTTAGTTAATGACATAGTGTGAGTCAAGTGTATCTTTAATTTTGGATCTAATCAATAGATATACATGTTTCTCCATGACATTGACTGTACGTAAGTGTATATTTTTCATGCGTGTAATCTATTTCCTTGTTTTCTATCTTAGGTTACCGAGAAAGACAAGTTGTTACTGATCACCGGCAATTGGGAAAGTGCAGATGTTGGGATCTGGCATTTTGAAACAATAGGCGAGTGCAAGAACAAGTGGATACAACTCAGATCCGATATGACATACATAGAGCTTGTTACAACAGTTCAAAGAGCAATAAACATCGACAGGCCGAAATTCTATGTGAAGTTAACATATCAATATCCAGAGTGGATGTCTATTGACGAAGGGAATGGAACACCTCCACAGTACATTTCTGAAGATGCTAATGTAAATATGTTCATACAGCTTAGGCGCCAGATCGAGAAAGTTAATTTGTTTGTGACCATTACCAACCCTGGACCATCAATGATATCCGCAGACAAGAAAATAGAACGACTATGCAAAGAAAATTATCGAAAAGAATGGGACAATGGATCATTTGCTAATGATTCATGGAGTGATAGCATGGATGATTGGCACGGATTTTCAATAGATGAGACACCAGCCCAACCGAAGATAGCCAGAGCGCTGTTGTCCAAATATAATGTTGTAGCAGATAGTCAGACTATTCCAAAAACAACAGATGAAACAACTATTCAAAATAGAAGCAGTATTATTCGGCTAGCTACGCCTAACACTGAGAAAAGGATAAAGAAAAGGGTCTGATGATTGAACCAACATGCAATAACAAGAGTCATATGATATATGTGATGAGTGTCGAGCAAAGAAACATTACTTTGCGCGATGATCCTCCTTTGGTAGACTCACGAAGCATTCAACCGAGAAATCTTACTATATGTAATGAAGGAGCCAATAAGCATTATGTTCAACATAATGGCAATGGGGGAAGGAACGTCAAAGACCCATCACTATCCAGTTACTCCAGTAATCGTTGCCGATGAAGAAAACGATGTGCCCACAAGACAATTTGGTCGACTCACTGTATGGGGAGGTGCAGAAGCAGCACTATCAGATTTCTCAATGACAAGAGCGATAATCCAACATTATTCATGAGTGACGCACCTCCATTATTCAATGAAAACAAGGAAGACGGTAAAGTCAAGTCAATGCCATAAGTAGACATTATATATTAACATAACAATGTATTAAAATAGTTTGACCACTTTTTATTGTAGACATTGATGCAGCTCTCCACAAGTAGTTCAAGTCAAAGGAAGATTGCATAATCAAAATTTCCATCCATGCAATCAACAGGAAATTCCACTTTCGTACTCAACGGTCCACGCCAACATATATGATACTTAATTGTATCGCACCCAAGTGTCCATGGCGTGTATACGCATCCATAATGGACCAATCAGAAATTTTTCAGATTTGCCAAGCTACACAGATTCACACTTGCACCATCGATGAGAGGAGGAATTAGCACAAGTTGGCGACGACACAAGTTATTGGAAATATAATGGAATCACGGTACGTGGGAATCAAGGCTGGACCAACACCAGGGGCATTAAGGAAAATTCTACTAGATGAGTACCATGTGAACATTTCATACTGGAAAGCTTGGTGAGCAAGAGAACGTGCAATGGACTACGCTCTTATGAGCTAAACAACCCCAAAAGTCTTTCTTTCATGGAGTATGATGAATTACCGGACGACAAGCGGAGGTTTAAGTATTGTTTCCTTGTCGTTGCTGATGCGATTAATGGATATCAGTGGCTACGCAAGGTCATAGTGGTCGATGGCACTTCCCAAGAAACTAGATATGGTGGATGTCTTGTTTCAGCTTGTTGCTAAGATGTTAACTTTCAAATCTTTCTGATTGCATACGGGATTTTTGATGGAGAAACAAATGCGTCATGGGAGTGATTCTTCTAGAAACTCAATACATTTATTCTCGATGAACATGATCTGAATTTTATATCAGATCGACACGCTAGCATAAGCACTGGACTGCAAAATGGTAAATTAATTACAAATGGTTTATCCATATTGATAAAAAGTCTATCAAAATTACATATATGATAGAATATTCATGATTAGCTGTGATGATATCTTCAGGTCATTCAACATCTCTTGAGTTGTTGTGTTGCTATGTAGGTTTACAAATCTGCGCATCATGGTGCTTGTACTGTACATCTTTACCGAAATATCAACTTGCTTTACAAGCCAAGGCGAGTGGCCTCATTGATGGCAAAAGCTGCAAGATGCTACAAGATTCAAGAGTTCAATGGAATATTCGCTAAGATTCAACAATTGAACCCTGCTTGCGCTTCTTATTTGGTAGATATTGGTATGCTTGCATGGTTTATAAATCCATTTGATCTAGAAATTGATAGACCATTTTTTAATAACACGTTTATATCTTAAATGAATATGTATACCAACTAAAGTTTGATAGTGTGGTTATGAAATAATACGTTATTTGCTTTCAGGATTTGAATATTGGACTAGGTATCACTTCAAGGGACCAAGGTACAACATCATGGATTCTAACATTGCAGAATCGTGGAATAATGTGATCAGAGAAGCAAGAGAGTTCCCACTCATATGCATGCTTGAATACATACGCTTTCAAGTCATGTCCTTGTTTGCATTTAGGAGAGCAAAAGCCATGGCGGAAACTGGCTCTCTTACACCGAAATTCCATGAACGATTGGAGTGGAACTATAATATTTCAACAGCGTATTTAGTATGACCAATCAGTCTCTTTGAATTTGAAGTACAAACACGAGAGGTAGCTTCGCACATAGTCAAGTTAGGTGCTAGAAGCTGCTCGTGTAGAGAATATCAGGTGTTAGGGATTCCTTGTGCGCATTCTCTTGTTGTGACATGTCATAGTGGACTGGCTACTGATTCAATGGTGTACGAGTGTTACTATGTTGAAGCATGGAAGAACGGATATTTGGAAAGAATATATCTATTTCGAGCAGTAGGTGGGTTGGCCATGGTATGATTATAAGGTAGTTCGGCAATTGATGCACTCCCTCCAAAGACTAGACGACCACCTGGACGTCCCAAGAAGATAAGGATCCAATCGTGTGGAGAATTTAAGGTGAGATACGTCAGATTTAAATAGTAGGTCTAGTCTATACAGACTGACTATATGACATTTTCTATATATTATATATTTCAGCGTAAACAACCACAAGCTAAAAAACGTTGTAGTCGTTGCTTTAGTGTTAGACACAACAAAGCATCGTGTCATAATGGCATATGAGTATAGACGGATGGGGAACGATGGTGTGTTTTTGGTAGTAAGGAGTGTTTGGCGTATTAAGTAATACGACAGGCAGTACTAGAAGGCCATAATTGCGGACTAACCATGCAAAAATTTCACTACAACAGGCGAAATAGTTAGATATATTTTGCAGGCAGCAACATAACTTTCTATTTCGTCGTTAACATAGCTTGCATCTTTTTTTTTGTTGTTTTTATATATTTAATGTGTGTAACCAAACAAAAACTCCGATAGTGTCCCCATTTGTCAAAAATATATCAAGGTATGAGTAATCTACTTATGATAAACTTGTCTTGTCCACTATCTCTACGCAAAAAAAAGCCCAGTTAACGATAATGGTTCATTTATCTGAAGATCCAAAGAGTCGTTCCAAATCTGACTATTTGGATCTAAATAACATTTAATAAGTTGACTTAGCGGAACCACAAGTTGTAGTTGTGTTATAATACTTCAGTAAGACAATAATGGTTAGCTAACGATCATGTCTAACATAAATGCAAACTATCTAAAACATAGTCATAACACGAGGATATATCAATCATCAAACATAGAAAGAAATAAAAGAACTCCCCAACCATCACGTTTCACGTAAGTTTAAGTTACAAACAGAAACAACATCAACAAGCATTCACAAACGAATGGGCTTTGCTTGCAACGCATCAAATGTGGTGATAGCATAATGTTTTGCTGCTCGATGCAACACATTCTGGTCAATCGTTGCGAAGTCATCTATATCGCCCATCGCGTGCTTTTCAAGAAGACCAAGACTTGCAATTCTAAACAATCCTGAAAGAAAGATTTGATGAAAACTGGAAAAAGCTCAATTGCATAGTTTCAAGGTCAAATGAAATATGTAGTTTACCATCCTTTATCGTAAAACTGGGAACAAGCAGTCATTGTATAGCAAATTGCTCCAGCGAACGAGACCTTGACTCAGCACTCATCAAATGCTTCTTTATGATCATGCTTCGTGTCTTCAATCCATCTCAAGTTGAAATAGTTGTTTATGCGTCTTCGTCCGAATGGTTCTTCACCGATCGCAAACAACCGTTGAGGCAATTCCCATTCTTCATCATAATCCATTAACTGAGAAGAAGCGCAAACAGTCAATTGATAGGCAAAAACAATAGGCAATGGCCAGAGCATACGAGATAGAAATTCTATTTTATCGGCATTCACAACTTCTATCACATACGACTATGAGTTCGTGGAGATCAACTATCTATAACATATTAGATCATCTATCCAGAAAGTAAAACTACTTCACTATGTCTACATACATAGTCATTTTACAAACATTTTTGTGAATAATCGAAGTGAACTTGAACAAAAGCACTGTTTCCCGGTCCCTCAATGTTTCTTTTGTTTTTCTCTTAATTTTGCCGGTCCCTAGATTGAAGCTGAAAGGAAGAAGAGGTTGGAGGCTAGGGTGAACTTGAACAAAAAAATGATACCGAATCCAAACTGTAACCGGTAAAATATTCGCATGGATACAAAATTTAAGTATCCAAATTACGAAATCGTCTTCACCCCAAACCGAATTACTTCACATACCTAGAAATAACTAACTATGGTTATATATTTAACTATATAAGTTATTTTTAGATTTAATATCCAAAGATAACTAAAAAGTACAAGAAAATACCCAGATTATCTGAAAAATTTTGGATTTTGGAGGCTTTTTTTAGGTATTTTGGTTTTTTTCTATATAATTAAACGGGTATCTGAATTGAATCAAACTCTCACAGATTTCAACCGAACCCGAATCAAACTCTACGATACATGAAAGTTAATAAATTTTTAATATATTGCATATTGACTATAAATCAAAAGATACTTTTTAATTTTAATTGTTCAAATTATATGGAAAGTTAATATATTTTGAATTCAATTTAATTTATAGTTCTAATAAATGTATATTAAAATATTTGAAGAAATCAAATTATATTATTATTCAATTGATATGTTAAATAACATTCATATTTTTTTCTGATATTAAAAAAGTGAAAGTTTGAAAGTGTAAATATCTCTCTATATATTATGTTATAAAAATCATTTTTTTCTATAATGCTTACGTTATAAGGTCTATTTTATATGATAATTAGATTTAGAATTTATATTATTATTTACTATATAAAAAATTTTACAATTTTAAAAGACATAAAACATATTTTTTCTAGAACCTCGTTCCAAGGTGTATAAGAATATTTATATAATAATCAAATTTACAAAAGTGTTATTATTTTGTTCTGATAAAATTGTGTTTTATTCAAATATTTTTTTAAAACAAGGTTTAGAGTTTCAAAATATTTCATGTTTCTTGTTAAAAATTTTCTTTAATGTTTTCCAAACATAATTAAAATTTTATTTTATAAATTTTATTTTAAAAAACAAAACATAAACCTGCTTTTTTTTAAATGTCTTTGTTAATTAATTGTTACAAAAACATAAGAAAAAGATACATTTAAATATATTAATACTATGTTTCAAAAAATATTTAAATCGAGTAACATAGTATTCTGCAAATGAGTTAATTAGGTTCATGGTTTATATCTATATATTTAAGATGAATTAAATAAAGATAAATTATAATAAATTAGAAAGCCTTCAACCAATCAAGTTATAACATTAATCCTAAAACCTCTTATATATGAATGACACCTACGCAAAATTCATTAAATTGTACTTTTTAAAATAATATATAGTGGATTGTTAGACTAAAAATTTTCGCCTACTTAGAGAAACTGGCATGTCTTATGATTGTTTTAACCGAAAATTACCATTTTTATTTAACAAAAAAAAAATTACCATTTTTAATAATTATCAAAATTTTAAATTCAAAATTCTATAAAAAATATTAGAGGATACATTCCTAATAAAAAAAGATGTTGTAATCAGTTCTTGGATTGTGCAAGTTGCATTATGTCTTGCAAGAGGAGCGTGATGTTAGAATGAGAAGAGCCTCCTTCTTCCACAGCCTTGTGAGCCAATTTTCCAAGCTCTTTGGCTCTTCTTCTTCTCTCCATTGCATCATCACTCTCACCCATCAGTTCCTCCACGGCTTTCTCCACACCTTGTTTACCCACCAAGACTCCTATTTTCTCTTCTTCTCCCCATTTCATGACCTCCTCAATCCCAACCCCTACACCGACTTTTAAAACCTGCACGACCAGTTTCTGGTTGCAAAATTGGTCTCCAAACAATGGCCAAGTTAGTAGTGGTACACCAAATGTGATTCCTTCGAGAGTTGAGTTCCATCCACAATGTGTTAAGAATCCACCGACCGAAGAATGTGAAAGGATAAGAACTTGAGGTGACCATCCTTTTATAAGAAGGCCTCTCCCTTTAACCCTATCTTCAAAACCGCTCTCTAAGATCCACTCCGCTAGCTCATTATATTTTTCCCAACCTCTTATGACCCAAATGAAAGGTCTTTGGGATTTCTCAAGGCCTAGACCTAGCTCCTTGAGCTGAGCCAAAGGAAGATTACAAATACTTCCAAGGCAAACATATAATATCGAGCCTTCTTCTTTAGAATCAAGCCATTTTAAACAATCATCTTGATTAATGGCCGTCTTGTTTCCTCTCTCGGCTTTGTCTTGTTCTAACTTATTGCACAAGGAAACAGGTCCAATGGACCATGCTTTTCCGGCCCTTGCTTCTTTGTAGTCTTTAACATAGGCAGGCTCCAACTCGTAAAATGTGTTGACGATTACACCATAGGATGTGTTTTCTGCTTCCACTAATTCCTCCAAGAAGTCTTTCCAGTCCCCTATTGCATTTATATCCACAGGTACTTGAGGCTTTGTAAATTCAACTCTATGGGGAAAACTAGGGACCACGAAATACTCTTTGTCCGACTTTAAATTCTGCAAGATCTCGACGTTTCGGTGTAGAACATGCATACACAAAATGCCAAAGCAACCCATTCCATGAAAAACAATCTTTGGTATATTGAGCTTCTTTGCGATTTTACTCGTATAAGGCAAGCACAAATCAGATATTAGACAACTTGGTCTAGGTTTCATCTCCTCCATGAGCTTCAAGACCGGCTCTTCAAGCATGTTAACCGCTTTAAAGAAAGGTACCATCAACTCCATCGAGTCAAGAGAATCGATATTCTCTTGTCCTTCTGGCAATCCTGCTTCCTGATATGGAAGCTTCACTTGCACTAGGTTGATGGGCAAGCCAGAGTCGATAGCACGGTTTAAGACATTCTTGAACCTCCCTGCATTGTGGGGTGTCGTGACGACTGTTATGGTCACACCACGCTGAGCCAAGAGCCTTGCGATATCAACCATGGGAATCATGTGGCCTTGAGCCATGAAAGGAAAGAGCACAAAGTGAAGAGGAAGATGAATTTGATGGGCTTTTTGGGAAGCCATACCGGTTCCAACTAGGTGAAGAATTCTGAAGTTTTGGGTTTGTTTGGATTGTGGATGTGCTATTGTGAGTTTATATAAGATAAGACGTGTGGGGATAGAACAAAGGCTTCACCAAAACGATGCAGTAGATGACGTAAACACACGCGTAACAAAAAAAAAAAATTAAACATGCTGTTGAACATAATAATGGCAGAGATTATTAGGGGTGGACATTTCCTGACCGATACTTTCATATGTTGTCCTATTGTGACCGTTCTACGTTACTAATGTTCTTTATTTACCGGAAAAACAACTTACAGACGCATCGATTAAAACTAAGATACTTGATCCACAAGACAAAAAATCAAACTTGGAGTTTCTTAGACATTACTAAAACTAGTTTGTGTTTGATACATCAATATTGAAGTCAATTTTTATACGTAACATAGTAAAAGGTGATAAATTCAAAGCCGTCAGATTAATCGTTATAAAGACGGCTAAATCAAATTTAACAAAAGGAGAGCCTCCTCGACGATCTGAGACCCGCCACCCAAAATAGACTAAGACCAAGATTATCGCTTGGAGCTCTTAGCCATTTTTTTTTTAAAGAAAAGAATTAGATTTAGTGAAGAGTCCATATCTAAAAGTCTTAGGACCGGTTCTTAAACCGGTTCTTAGGTTTTTCTTTTTTTTTGTTATTTTTTGTTAGAACAATTTCATTTTCGGATCGGTTTCAGATCCATTTTTTCGGTTTTTTTTCTTATGTTTTCCGGTATTTGGATCCGTTACATATTTATTTACGTTTTTTAAGTTTCGGATCCATTTCAGATCTGTTTAAAATATCCCGATCTGAACCCAAAATACCCGAAAAGATCAGTTTCGGTTCCGTTTCGGTTCCGTTTCAGATCCGTTTTTTTTGTTTTTCAGTTTTTGGATATGATACATATTCATTTACGATTTTTGAAGTTTTGGATCCGTTTATAAAATCCCGATCCGAATCCAAAATACCCGAAAATACCAGTTTCGGTTCCGTTTTGGTTCCGTTTCAGATCCGTTTTTTTCCAGTTTTTGGATATGATATATATTCATTTAGGATTTTTGAAGTTTTGGATCCGTTTCATATCTATTTAAAATATCTCGATACGAACCCAAAATACCTGAAAATATCCGTTTCGGTTCCGTTTGAGATTCGTTTTTTTTCAGTTTTTGGATCTGTTACATATTCATTTACGATTTTTGAAGTTTTGGATCCTTTTCAGATCTTTTTAAAATATCCCGATCTGAACCCAAAATAGCTGAAAATATCCGTTTCGATTCCGTTTCAGATCCGTTTTTTTTTTCAGTTTTTGAATATGATACGAATCTTTTTTTACGTTTTTTAAAGTTTCGGATCCGTTTCGGATCTGTTCTAAGTAAAAAAAAATTTTATTTAAGAACCTCATTTGGGGTTCTTGCAATAATTGACCAAAATTGCTAAGAACCCCAAAAGGATTCTTATTCTAAAAAAAAATTAATAAAAAATGGCTAAGAACCCGTTTGGGGTTCTTAGCATTGTATATGCTCTAAGGTCCGAGACCCGTACGGTAGTTTTTTAGAATATATTAAGGAAAAAATGTCCAAACAAACAAAAAATAAAGTTTTTTATATCAAAGGCCCATTTTTTATTTTTTGCCCAGGGTTATATACAAAATTGAGTCGCATGACCACCTAAACACGTATATTTCCCCATAAAAGTATAACCCAAAGTCATTCTATAGCTGAACTCATGGATTGAGACTCGCCACTCACAATGTACTAACCAGCTAAACACGTATGTTTCCCTATAAAACTGTAACCCAAAGTCATTCATTCTATAGCTCAACACATGAACTTCTAGCGAGTATATTTGTTAATTATGTTGAAGTCATAATGGTATAATAGAAACGTGCAGAATCACATGAATCACATGTTATATTAATTAAAAGTTACTTACGTACAGCGTACTAAATGTTGGTATGGTGCAGATATGGTGTATTTTCTTGTAAATTCAATATTCATTTTATTGATTGTGTCAAGAAACTTGTATTGGTATATTGAGTTTCTTAAGTTTCAAGATACAACGTTGTTCTCTTTATATATGAGTAGAGAACACTAAACCTAATTACACTAAGAAGTATGAATCTCGTATGGGCCTCGTGGCCCAATACCCCCCTCAAGGTGAGGTGTGGAGGTTGAACACACCCAGCTTACCAAGAAAATCTTCAAACTCTCGTCGTCCTAATGCTTTCGTCATAATGTCTGCCAATTGTGTTTTAGTAGAGACATGTTTCGTCGCAATTGTTCCCCGAAGAATCTTATCTCGTATGAAATGATAATCGTTACCCACGTGTTTAGTACGAGCATGATAAACCGGGTTAGCCGCAAGGTTGATAGGAGAGAGGCTATCCGAATGAAGTATGATCGGAGTAGACACATCAATGCCGAAAGCAGGAAGAAGATTTCGGAGCCATAGAAGTTCACTTAGAGTATCCGCCATTGCTCTATACTCGGCTTCTACCGAAGAACGAGAGACAACATCGTGTTTCTTTGTTTTCCAAGACAACGGTGAACCTCCAAGTTGAATAAACCAACTTGTAAGTGATCTCCGAGTTAAAGGACATGCTGCCCAGTCGGAATCACACCAAGCTGTAACGGTGAGAGGAGTATTGGCACGGAGAAGAATACCTTGGCCCGGACTGTTTTTAAGATAACGAACGACTCGCAGAGCAGCTTCCTAATGAGTCTCTTTCGGTGCACTCATGAATTGAGAAAGAATGTGAATGACATAAGATAACTCAGGCCGAGTTGTGCCAAGATATATGAGCCGGCCGACCAGCCTTCTATAACGAGTCGGATCCAAGAGTAAATCACTTTCAGCGAGAGCAAGCTTATGATTTTGCTCCAACGGAAAAGTAACAGGTTTAACACCAAGAAGTCCCACCTCAGAGATGATATCGAGAGCATATTTTCGTTGACACAAATACATGCCTTCGAAGCTTCGAGCAACTTCAATACCAAGAAAAAATCGCAAAAGGCTGAGATTCTTCATATGAAAAGAAGAGTTTAAATACTCCTTAAACCCATCAATTATCGCAAGAGAGCTACCAGTGATGATCAAATCATCGACGTATACCAGAACTTGCAAATGAATATCATCCTTCGCAAAAGTGAACAATGAGTAGTCAAACTCATTTTGTTCGAAACCGTAGGCTGTTAATGCGGAGTTCAACTTGGCGTACCAGCATCGGGGAGCCTGCTTGAGTCCGTAGAGTGACTTGTTTAGCCGACATACTTTGTTCTTTTCTTGAGTTCGAAAACCCGAAGGAAGCTGCATGTATACTTCCTCATTTAAATCACCATGGAGAAATGCATTGTGCACATCCATTTGGTGCTTTTCCCAGTCACGAGCCACATCATTTTGAAGAAAGGCTCTAACCGAAACCATTTTCGCCACAGGCACAAATGTCTCGTCGTAATCAACACCCTCGGTTTGATTGTTCCTGAGTACTACCAACCGAGCTTTGTGTCATTCAAGAGAGCCATCAGAATTAAACTTCAATCGAAACACCCATTTACATCCGAGAGCCTTCTTACCCGATGGTAATTCTTCAACTGTCCAAGTACCACTGTCGTCTAACGCCACGATTTCATCTTTCACAGCATATTTCCAGTTTTCATCTTCGATAGCATCTTTGTAATGAAGCGGTTCAACACCTAGGGTAATAGCTAGCAAGTAAGTCTGATATGTCTCTGAAAACTGTGAAGAAGAAACAAAATTATCAATAGGATAAGGAGTAGCAGAGGGATACGGTTCATGGAGTAAAGTAGTGACGTAATCCGCAAGTTTCGTTGGCGGATTTCGCTTTCTAAAACCACTACCAAGCTCTTCAATATCAGATATTTTGTCAAGCGATTCTGTGACCAGAGGAGACGTAGACGAGCTGTGTTTATGTGGCATAGTGTCAGACTCAGAATCGAAGCTCACGATGGAAGAGGTTGGAGTCACCTGTGTGTTTGTCGCCGGAGTAATACACTGTTCCGGTGATAATGGTGTAGTAGTCAGCGACATATCAGAAGACACATGCGGCAAAACAGAGGAGTGTGTATCAGTCTCATCATGTAAGGACAGAGTATTATCCTCTTCTTGAGCTTCATTCTCAAGGAAATCATCCAACAGCTCAATCGGAAAAACTGATGATTCAGCCAGCGAAGAAGATGACACAGGGTGTGAGCTCTTAGTGAACGGAAATTCACTTTCCATGAACACAACATCACGCGAAACAGAGATGATCCCGGTATCAAGATTGTAAACTCTCCATCCTTTCTTTCCAAACGGGTAGCCAAGAAAGATAGATGGATTACTACGACTTGCAAACTTATCTCCGTTGTGCTTTTGGTTATGGACATAGCATAAACAACCAAAAGTACGAAGATGTTTCATTGGTGGTGATCGATTATAAAGCACTTCAAACGGAGACTTGCCTTTCAGAATCGATGTGGGAGTACGATTAATAAGATATCCCGCGGTCATGATGCAGTAGCTCCAGAATTCAACCGGAAGATGAGATTGAAAACGCAAAGCTCGGGCATCATTAAGAATGTGCCTATGTTTGCGCTCCACTTTCCCATTCTGTTGAGGCGTTCCGACACGAGATATATCTTGTACTATGCCTTTTTCTGAGAAATAATCCGTTAAGCATACGAATTCTGAGCCATTATCACTTCGAATTCTTTTGACTTTAGTATCAAATTGCCTTTCAACTAAAGCCACAAACTTTCGCAATGCATTAGGAGCCGATGTCTTCGAAGGTAATAGATATATCCAGAGAGCTCTTGAAAAGTGATCAAGTATATTTAAGAAGTATCTTGATCCACAAATAGCCGGGGTTCGATACGGACCCCAAAGATCGCAATGAACTAACTCAAAAACCTTAGTTGTATTATTGCCACTCAATGGAAAAACATCTCTTGTTTGTTTGGCGCGGATACACACATCACACGCTTGAGAATCAAATGAACTGCTACTACTACTGTAATCAGAAAAAGCCAACATCTTCATGATTTTAGACGAGGGATGACCGAGCCGGCAATGCCACAAGTCACTCGAACCCGAGCTTTGTACTGCTGCCGCCACGTCCATTCCACGAAAAAAATACAATCCACGTATTTGTTCACCCGCTCCAATCAGCATTCGTGTGATGCGATCCTGAATAACACAAATATTATCAGAGATTTGAAACATACATCCTCTTGTTGCAGTTAACTACGATAGCAAAATCATATGACACTCAAGACCATTCACAAAGTACACATTCTGCAAGTCAAGAGAAGAACCCAATCGAACACTACCCTGCTTGTTCGACACTGTAAAGCTTCCATTCGGAAGTTTAATCATCACCGCAGCCATGTCACGTACGTTTGAGAGAAAATCCAAACTACCTGTCATATGATTTGACGCACCGGAATCGATTATCCAAGACTCAAGAAAAAACTTACCGGTGAGCTGATCATGAGTTGTGGATTTTCTTTCATTTAGCATTGTCACCAAGGTCTGCCACTTTTGGTCCGTGAGGCCACTAAAACCCATTCGATCCGCGGCTGTGACCTGAGAAACTTCAGGAACAGAGACTGCCAACACTTGATTTGCACGCACCTGCTCTGTTTGTCTACTTCGGTTTTGAGCCATTGGAGGAGCGACTGTGTTCTTCGGAGGAGCTCTTCCTTTTTGGTTTCCCAGCGATATCTCCCCACCAAGAAGGATAACCAATTTTCATAAAGCAATTCTCTGCTAAATGCCCACCTTTGCTGCAAAGAGTACAAACCAGAGAAGTGTTTGGTCCTTTCGAGATGGCTTGAACCGCAAAGCTCACACTGTTTGTTCTCTCTTCTTGAAGACGACTCAATGCTTTAGAGTCTTCATCCTGTATGAGAACATTGTAAGCTTCTTCTAAAGCAGGCAATGGTGTTCGTGACAACAGAGATGACTGATAAGAGATTTTTCAAGTTTGAATTAAGTCTCAAACCTCTAAGCCTCAA
>OVAN01010256.1:0-15948 GCA_900406275.1 Anastatica hierochuntica | reverse complement strand
TGCTACATGTAGCAAAAAAACACAAAAGTGTGCTATCTAAGGGAATTTCTCAAGTTCATAATCCATATATATGTGAATATAATTTATGAAGTATTATTTATTATTTCTCTTCTTGTTTTTCTTGACAATGTTTAAAATGTTGCTTGTGGTTTTATTTCAAGAAAATAAACACATCATCATTTTGTATGTAGTATAAACTTACATAGGCCATATTGAGGATCAAGCTTTGCAAGAGTTGCATAACCAATGCTCTACACAAAAATAAAAAGAAAATTGGTTTCTTGAAATTAAGATATCAGAAGAATATTCTTAAGTTTGTGTATATATATATACCTGAGGAATGCAGAGGCTAGCGAGGGTTAAACCAGCCATGAGGTCGTTCTTGAACATAGTGAGTTTATAGTTTCTGCACCAACCAAAGATTGGGAAAATGGCTTGGAGGATAGAGAGGATCCGTTTCGGGAGAGGTTGTTTTCGAAGTGACTTGAACTTTTTGGCTTTGGTTAGAAAAGAGTCTTTGACTTGGCTCTTGACCTCATGCCAGGGGCTAGGTGGTTCAGGGCAGTCAAGCAGCCACTTTGACCGGTCAAGATGGTCTTGATCGGCAGGTGCAGGTGCAGGTGCAGATGAACTTGAGTTGGTCATGGCCATCTGAATCATGTGTGCTGGATTTGAAGTGTTTGGGAGAACTTGGGAGAAAGATTCAGAACTCTCTGAATCTCTCTCATTCATCTTCATCTTCTTTTTCTCAATTTCTGAGGTTGTAAGGAAGTTGAGCATTCAAAGTGTGTGGATGCTGAAGTGAATGGACTGATTCTATAATGTTTATATACACATGAACTAGTGGAATCTCATGGTGTCCATTTTTTTGTTAATTAAAACTTAAAAGCACAAAAAGTGTTATATTTTCTGGAGGAAAAAACATACTGAATGTGAATATCTTTTTCTATAACATTGAATATGAATTTCTTGATTTTTTTTCCAAAAATGCACAAAAAGTATAAAGAGCCCAGTATATATATATGTAATTAGTGTTTTTCTTTGTTCTTTGGGAATAACGTGGTAGGTGAAAATGAAATGGAGCCTCAAACAGTCTCTCTTATCTTACAGTATTTGTGATGGAAACGTAAAACATAATTTATGAGGCTTAAAAAATAAATCCGATTATAACGTGAAATGGTTAATAGATTGACATGATTTATTGGACTTTTGGATAGGCCAATGATGGAGCATGTGATGGGTTTTAAAAGTGAAGTGGTTACGCCACAACCAATAGATGAAATGTCTTTGTCTTGGTCGGACGAAGTGGAGAAGACACTATATGTGTGCCTAGACCTTCCTGGGTCCAAATTCAGACCAAAGTCAAAGCCCTCGAGATTTTTATTGCACGTATGTAATATTCTTTTTTTGGCGAATGACTAAATTTGTAATTTGAATCTCATTTATACATTTGCGTGATAATGTGCTTCTCTTTGTTTATTTACTAACTAGGATCAAACATATAGTTTCTTATAGTGTCCGATTCTTTTGTAAGAAAACAACCAAACAGAACATACTTGTCACCAATCATATATAGATATAAGTTTAGTGTTAGAGCTCAGAGTTAACTATCGAGTTAACTATAGATTATTGATCTACTGTGACGTCTACTAAGGTTGTTTGGCATCTTTTTTGCATTTTAACCTAACCGTTATATTGAGCTATCTACTTGGTAAATAAGAGAAACGGGTTCTCACTTAGAGATAAAAAGCTGCTCATTTAGTATAATGACATGCCGAATTGCCCGTAAACAGTCGTTGTATTGAGCTATCAAAAATTGCTCATCGGCTAAGAGAGGCATTTATTTCCGAAGAAGGTGTAAGGGAACTTAAACATCTATTATATTTTGTAAATCGTAATGCAAATTATCATAGGCCAATTCTAGACTCATAACAAATTGCCTTTTCAGATACACATTATTGACTTCGTTTCTTACTCTATTATTGTCATAACTTCATGAACTACAAGAGAGAGTTTATGATGAGAAACACATCAGATGGAACCATGGAAGACAGCCTCATGATATTGGCATATGGAGTAAGCATGGGCATGTGAAGCACTTTCCTGCTAAAGCAATAATAATTTTACTAAATATTTAGGATTGTGTTTTATCGTAATACTTTGTTAGGTAAACTGTGTTTTATCGTAATACTTTATTATACAAATTTTCATTATAACCGTTTTAAATGATTTAAAGTCACATTTTTCATCATACACCACTTCTATAATTTTATTATAATTGTAACAAGTTCAAAATATATTTTGATAGATCGTCTCTCTTTAGAGCATCCACAATCGTGTTACCTATGAAAAATCTTTAGAAAAAGTGACTTTTTGATTTTTAAACTATATTTTTTTCAGAAAAAAAAAAATTTCTAACCAATCGCGGGCCGCCACGTATCAGTGGGACCCGCAAACAGTGTAAGAAACTCCAAAAAACGAATATTTAGCTAAGAATTTTAAGGATTTACATGGATACGGTTTCATAGATTCCACGGATCCCACATATTATTTTAGTGTTTTTTGGCTAAAGATTCCCCTCTAAGGATTGCTATTGGAGATGATCTAAATTGCACTTTTTAACTCAACTTTCCTAAAATGGTTTGGTTACCTAAATGGAAATAACATGGTATACAAAATAAAAAGAAAACGATTTTAACTTTGTTTTACGCGCTAAGTAATCGATATTACAATTTATAGAACAGTGCAAATAAGAAAAAGAAATAGAAGCGACAAAAAGATTTGAGCCTCAAAACCTCTGTAAGTTGTGCTGAGAATCTTGATATGTCGTCATCTTTAGCAACGCTTGTGAAACTATTTTCACATTCACTGATCTTTCTTGATTCCAAGCTAGACACTTCATCGTCCATATCACCGCCGCCAATTCTGTATGCAAAGTGGTTAGATTGCTATGCTGACCTTTAGCTCCCATCAACAAAAAGTTGGTGTCTACCATGAAAGAATACCACCCTACGCCTAAGAACATCTCCCCCCTTCCATGAACCATCTATTTGTCATTTTAAGCTATGAGACCAGAGCATCGGAGAATGAAATGATGTAACTCGTGGCATACCCCAACATCAAACATATGTGCTTCCCTCTTTATTATCGCATCCACATTGTAATGTTTTTGGTAATCCTAAAAGTGCTGTAAGAAGTTGTTGAAAGATTAGTTAGAGAGATAGTACAACCATCAGCTACAGTGCCTGCTTTCTTTTCCCATCTCATGCATCTCCAACGGCGCCCGACTTCATACCCACTTTATGTTCAAGATTCTCCCCTCATGAAGAAGAAAGAAAAATTAGAAAAGAAAAAGTGGCGATGACTTTGACTAGTCAGGTTACTGACGAGATGAATATGCAACCATGACCTCGGACATTCACCAATCTACGCCAAATGCCCAAATTTTTTGACTCTGAATCTGATTTGGCCATCACAATAGCCTCGACTGCCAACACGAAACATATTGGATCTGACACTCCGTCTATGTCTGCGAAAGCTGTGAAAGTGGTTGACCCATCATTAGAAAAAGCTCTTCCCCTTGAATCTCCGAAGGCTGTTATCGTGGCTGACCCATCAAAATAGGCGACTCCAACAAATACGGGAAATCTGCAATCGCGACTACACCAACTTGATTGAGAAACCAGATGTCACACCAAAAACATATAATTTGAGAGACATTTTCAAAGATAAAAAAAAGTGTCTGGAGAAGCAGGGCATTGCCTTCACCTTGCCTTCCGAAGAATCATGTGTAAAGATTCCCTATACAGTGATAGAAAGGAACAAACAAAATTGGGAGCAGTAAGTTCTTGGAAAATTCTATTGTGACCCTCAGACACGATGTAAAGTTAACACTATTGTCAGTGGAATTTAGAGCCGCAACTTGAGAGACATAACTGTTTCAAATGCCAACACAAAAGATGGCAAACCAGAGGAATGCGTTCCTAATATGGATATGACAACTAAATAGACTAATAACCAAAGTAAGGGTAGCAAGATGTGTTGCTTTTGGTCA
This sequence comes from Anastatica hierochuntica, assembly GCA_900406275.1. Classification (NCBI taxonomy): domain Eukaryota; kingdom Viridiplantae; phylum Streptophyta; class Magnoliopsida; order Brassicales; family Brassicaceae; genus Anastatica; species Anastatica hierochuntica. The sequence goes on along the minus strand of OVAN01010256.1, from coordinate 11,894 downwards.
AGATATGAAGAGAGAAGAGACCACTTGCAAAAGAAACCGTATACGATAATGGGAAGGGCATCATCATAAAAAATGTCTCGACGTCGTGTAATGATCCCGAAAGAGCATTAAGTCTTGATGTTTTTTTTTTCTTTTAATAAGAGTCTTAACTCTTATGTTGGTTGAACAAAAAAGGACTCTTGATGTTGTTGGGGTTTGTCTTTCTTAGACCCTCCCCACGTACTCTTAAAATATTATGAGTTCTTAAAATGTGAAATGAGAAGGACGAACATGACAATATAAGAATTGTTATTTGTGAAACAAAAACAGTTTTTTAACATACTTTTATCTCTCTTTCTGCCTACGAAAAGAAAATTTTCAACGTAAATATTATCAAAAATCGGAGTGGCTTCTACTTGCTACTCCGGTGGTTCAATCATCATCGATAAGCCCGAAAGATAGCCTATCCCAAGCTGATTTCCCCCTCTGATGTGTCAATACAGATGGAATCCTTATCTCATCTCCAACCCTAAAAAATCAAGGGAAATCCTTGATATCCCTAGTCCCCGCAAATTGGTAGTGGATCACCTTCCCCCGTGGTCGAAGTTCCTGTTAACCCGTCGCACCAATCCCAAAATTTAACATCACCTCCTCAAGCTCTCAAAATAGCTAATAATGTGGAGTCAATTTTACAGCAACTAATACCTAGTTGCAAGTGTACAACATTCACAGTAATACTTAGGGTTCAAATCCACAGGGACTAAAGTTTCACACTTCTGACCCATTGATTTCGAATTAAGCTAAGAATGAAATATGCAGGGGGTTTGGGGGTTTTTATTTGGTTTTTATAATGTTTTAATTATACAAAACGAAATCCAAATCTATATGCCAATTTACAAGGGATATATCAATGAGATGATATGCATCAAACAACAAAAAGTTAAAGTAAGCAAGCAGGAATTAAGACACGACTAGGGCTATAATGCTTTGGTCTAGAACACACCCATAAATTCTCTCCACTTTCGAGGTTTGGGATTATATAGACTTAACAACCAAGGGACTCGACTTTCGTACTGTCTTTGCAGAAAAAGTGTATACATAAGTTATGACAAGGTTGATTGTTCACAATTCTATATCGATTCACTTTCGTTTGTTATATAGAAAGGCTCGTCAAATACTAGTTCTAATAATATGTCAAACTTTTGAAATGCATACTAACCTAAAATCTATTCGAAAATTGGCCGAGCAAGAAACTAACGTTATAGCATAAGCAAATATGATAACATTATTGATAAAGCCTAATAATTTAGTAATCCTATTCAAGCAAACTCATTGACTCCATGTTACCTAATATTTAACATACAAACTAATATATCAAAGACATGTAAACACGAAATCAATCATCACAACAAGCGTTCATATCAAATCAAATGAGAGAGAAGAAGATAGAATCAAATTATGGAAGATTGTGGATGTATTGAAGATGAGATGAGGTCCTTGGAGGTTACAAAGGGCACGACCCCAAAGGATGTCGTCCCTGACTCTTAATATTATTATTAAACCATAATATAAGCCAACTCTAGAAAATTCAGAGGCGAAAACATCTATTTATAGTGTTCTAACTTCTTAGGTCAATTAGGTAAAGAATCGAGCTTTAAGGCCTCCACAATTTGGGTTTCATGTCAAAGGACCTTGACTAAAATTCTTGAGCTTGAAAAGACTTGGAATAGAGCTCCTTTAGTATGGTGAATGTTTGGTCAAAATCCAATTCGTCTTTCCATTTGTTTTTGCATTTTTATGCACTCTTCATATGCAAGACAACTGGACCAATATTCAATAAAATTGGTGCAACTCTTTGTCTACTACTCCAAATAAGATGAAACAAATTTGATATGAAAATAAAATTCAATTCTATAGCTCCTATACAAATTTCATAAAATTCATTGAGGTCAAGGCCTTATTCGTTGACGATACTTCTGATGCTCAGAAATTGTTCAGAAACTTGTTTATATCCAATTAGCTCCATAAATTTCAAAAATGTATTGTTTGACCGGAAATGACTTAAAACACTATAAATACAAGAAAAATACCTCTAATTGCATAAAGTTGTTGAAAAACTCTAAAAACTATAAAAGTCCATAGGAAAAGTGGTAAAATAATGGTGTTATCAACTACTCCACCAGTTATCGACTCTCTGGGTGTCCCTTTGGCACCGTTTTCACCCTACATTGGTGCATGGTCCAATCCATTTAATTTCACCAATAACACCTCTAGAGCCATCGACCCCTAATGATTATGATCCATGTGCAATTGAGAGCTAAATTGAAGCTTTTAGCCTTCACACAATGATGGTCTCCGTCAAATCCCGAAGAAGTGACAAATAAGAGCTAACTCTTCATCACTATCAAACCTACCAGTGGTAAAATGTTCCTGCCTCAACTTATAGAAGATGGCACCTTGATATTCTCTTGGGTTGCAAGGATGGACCCAACTAAAAACAACCTATATCATGTAGCAAAATCCACCTACATACTTGATAGGATACCAGAAGTAAATAATACAATCAAAGATAATGAAACATGGCCCTAACAATGAAAATGAATACATTGTAGGCCAATTTTATAAGTGTCTAGAGAAGGACTTATACATGCTGTAAATAATAAACTTTTGGGGTAGAAGTTATCGGATTTCGGGCCGTAAGATGAGAAGTTCGACATTCCTCTTTCATATCCCTCATAAGAAAACTAGGCAGTGGATATTTCAAAGGAAACTTTGGCATGTGGATGATTGCCTCCTTTTTGTTGCTCCATGGACCTCTCAAGGGTCTTTTGATGTGCCTGAGATATCCACCATTCTTGTTTAGGTAACTCTTAAACACGTTCTGGTTTTTTTTTACTCTAGATAGGGGATTAACCATATAGCCTCTGGTCTAGGTGAGGTAATGCTTACTCACAAGTCGAGAGTAGATCCTTTTAGTTTTGGAGAAGCAAAGACTCTTGTGGAAGTAAAAATAGATAAACCTTTTTATAAAAAATTGCTCTTGATGACAAAGAGGTTAACATATATCTGATGAATGTAGAATACACAAGGATTATTACTGTTTGTGAGGGATGTGGGAGCTTTTGTCATAAAGAAAAATGGTGTTTGTTTCATGCCAGAAAGAACACCACATGTAACTCCCAAGAAATAAGTCAAGTTGAAGTTAGTAAGGAAGATGTGGATATTGTTTGTATTGATAAGCCGTCACGGGGTACTAGTGTTACATTAAAAGATACTGACAAGTTTTGCAAGTTGAGAAGGGGGTCAAAGAGGAGATTTCTCATTCGGAAAACTTAGGGTGCTCTTGAATCCGACAAAGAGAAAGAATGAAAACTCAAGTAAGCTTCACATCTACAAAAGTATCTTTAGAACAAGATAAGCGAGTACTAAACAAAGGAAATAAATTGATAAAAGATATGGACGCTGTATCTGTTAATTTACACTCGCATGTACCTGCTGTTCATCTTTAAACTCTCTTACAACTTATGTTCCATTAGAAAGTGAACAATCTGCTCAAAGTAAAGAAATACTAAGGAAGAGATTTCATCCAAAAATATCATATTCAGGAGTATCACAACATCTGAATATCATCTTTTAATCACTGCTACCATGGATCCTAATTGCAATTTTAGTTCTAAGATCAAGGAAGTCATCCTTCAATCATTGAGTATGAAGATGTGGTTGAGACTGAATTCGATTTTCCAACTTTAGTCAATCTAGAAGAGTTCAGCCATTAAACTATATTTAAAGTTTTAAGATATAGACTGGATAATGGTTTAGAGGAGAGGAAAACACGACCGTCAAGGTTGAAAATCCAATTGCTAGTCCCGTAAATCCATTTTAAATCAGCACTAATCTAATGGCCTAACCATGTTAGTTTGGTGAATTAGGTTCTACTATTACATGAGAATGTTAAACTATGTGGTGTAATAAAACCATATTTTGTAAACGTTCGGTTTTTTAATTTGAATGCTTTTTAATTTGAATGCTTTTTAACAAAAAAACAAATATAAAAAACGAAACTCTTTGAACCTTATTTGACAACAATTATATTGATATTGGAGATTCTAAAAGACTATGTATACTTTTATAAATAAGTCTTAAAGATTTCCGTTCCAGATTTATCTATCAACTTAGTAAGCATTTATCATTTTTTTAAAGATTTTAATGAATATTTTGTTATGAAAAAAATTAAATATAACATGAAATAAACTTTGTGGTATTCCCTATTTTGCAAATACAAATGGGAGATTTTAATAATTGACATTCATGTATTTTGCATCATTTTTGTATCAACTTTGAATTGTTTTCGATCTCTTTTAACCTATGTAGAAGTATTATAATTAGCTTTAGTTTCATTTATTTTAGATTGATCATAGTACAATATTAGATTGCATGTTTGCATTGTACATCGCATATTTGAATCATTTTCAGGTGTTTTGGATTTTGGATCGTTTGAGTACATTGGATGATATAAAAAAGATGTACAAGCCAAAAGGAAAAAGAAATGAGAAAACATCATTTTGAAAAGTCCAGAAACCAGCCAACACTGCCTCCTATTTTGACGTTTCTAACAAAGAGTCACACTCTACTTTAATGTGATTTGGGAAGGCTGAGAAGTCTCCCATTTCATTAGTATGCAAAAGGAGTGAAGATTGTTCTGATGTTATTTGTGAAGGCTGTTGGGATCAAAAACGGTTACGACGAAATCGATGCCTAAAAGAGTAACGAAAACATCGCCTCTCCTTTGAAAATGAAAATCGTAAAAGGATTATGAATTCCGAGGCTCTTGCCATCTAGTCAATCCCCTCTCGACCAAATGTCGAAGCTCCGCGTCTAGCAATCCATAAGCGGTCGCTTCGCAAAGTCCAGTCACTCGCGGACAACTAAACACGAGAATAAAGAAATCAACGTCCGAGACCTCAGTAAACGAGTTCCAAAGCGATAAGAAACCACCGTAAACGACGGATAACCGCGTCGTTTCGAAAATACGAGCGATACGAACAACGACAAGTCTAGCCGCCCAATGGACGCCCAAACCCACAGTCTAGGCGCCCAATGGGCGCCCAGACCCACGGTCTAGACGCCCACAGTTGACTAGACCTTGCTTTCCCGATCGTCTTCTCCCTCAAATCCCGGTTCGAGCGTTTCTTGTTTTGTCTCGATTGGAATCTCCGTTGAAGTGTCGCGGTAATAATCGTAAAACCTTTACTTTTCATAAAAATAAATCCTAATTTTAATATTTTTGTTTAAGTATTATTAATATGATAATCCTTGATATTTTTTTTCTTATTTGTATCATGAACTGTATTTCTATAAATTTATAAGTCATTTACTATTTTTTTAAACAATGATATTAATATTATATATATATGTTATAATTAATTATCACTTTTACCAAAAAACCAAATTCAAAATTCAAAAATTTTAAATTAAGAACACATGCTTATGGTTTACGGTTTAAAATTGAATAAAACAAATGTATCTAAACCAAATCAAACGAAATTAGATATTCTTATAATATGAAAACGATTTTTACTAATTGTAAAACTGAACAAAGAAAAAATGATCTGAAACTGAATCGATACCCCAAAGGAGGAGAGGTTTGGGTTTTAAGTTCTTAGAGACATTTAATTCAGCTTTATTAACCAAACAATTGTGGAGAATGTACCAATTCTCTAATTCTTTAGTTGCAAGAATTTTTAAGGGGAGATACTTTCAGAAGAGACATCCATTATTTGCGAAAAACCATATTCACCATCCTTTGGATGGAGGAGATTTTCTTGCACAAGATTTCTTAAGGAAAGACATCCAAATTGGCATAAGATTGGGAGTGGAGCATTCGGTGTGGAATAATCAATGGATACCAGATTCTAGTACGGGGGAGAGGCAGCGACCTCCATCATAAAGTTAAAGTTCAATATATGATTGATACTAATATGATGAATTGACATTTACCTATCCTTCACGTGTTTGTGAACCCAGACGATATTACGCTTATTAAAGGAATACACAAAAGGTGAACTGTTAAAAAGGATAAATTGCTTTGACATTTTACTATATCCAGAAAATATACAGTCAACTATTGTTATCGGTTACTGGGAAGTATAAAGAAATAAGATAATGGTCAAATGAAAGAGGGTCCAACCATAAATATGTTAAAGGCTCAAGCTTGGAAGTTGGATTTCCCCTTACAATTAAGCATTTTATGTGGCAGGTTCTATTGGATGTCTTGGCAGTTTCAGCACGACTCTCACAAATGTGTGACACTAATTGTAAGCGGTGTGGTTTAGCTGAAGAGGATGTTAACCATGTTTTTTTCGAATGTCCCAAATCGTTACATGTATGGGATTTATCGCCTATCCAGAAATTTCCAAATGTTTTCCCTTCAAGATTGGTGTATATAAATTCATATTACCTTTTCTAAAGAATTTTTAAAGGGATAGAGCATGAGGAAAAATTTGAATTTATATGTGGATCATGTGATATTTATGGAAGGCGAGAAATCAAAAGGTGTTTCAAGGGGTCTATCCATAGAATGAAAATATTTTCGAGCATGCCATGAGTGAAAATTTAATGTGGATGCTTGTCCATTAGATCTCACCCGAATTTAGGCAAGAGGTGGTCCCAATGGTAAGAGATAGACTAAGGTTATGCTGCAAAGTGGATGGCTCTTAGAAGCTAACAGATCCAACATCAGAGTTGGCTAGGTCTATGAAGACTTAGATGGAAGGAAGATTTTGCTCGGAGCTAAAAGCATAAGACGAAACCCAACACATTTACATTTTCATATGGAAGTTCTTCTTTGGGCGATGCAAGTGATCCACGAGAAAAGGATAAATTTTTAAGATTTTAAGACGAATTGCGTACATAAATCCATTATTCAAACACCGGAAGAATGGTTGACTTTCTCAAATTTGATTGATGATGTCAGTACACTCCCTATTATGTTTCAAAGGTTTAATATTTCTTTAATTTCTCGTACTCTCAACTCTAAGGAAGACTGTCTAGTGCACGCTACCAGAACCTATTCCAGAGAGATTTCTTTTGTAAACTCTTCTCCTCTCGGTTTGAGTACCAACCATGGACTTTTTTATTTATTAATGTATTGGTTGGCAAAACAAAAACCAAATCGATACCAGATTGAATAACCGTAATAACTAGCATCGCCACCTATTTTGATGTTTCTCACAAAGAGTTACACTCTATTCTGATGTGATTTGGAAAGGATGAAAAGTCTCTAAGAGAAAATTCCCATTTCATCACTATGCAAAAGCAGTGAAGATTGTTATGATGTTATTTGTGAAGGCTGAGAAGCCTCATAAAACAGTCTCCCATTTTAATATTTTGCAAAAAGAGTGATGATTGTTCTGGTGTCGATCTAAGAGGCCATTATGTCTCCCTCTACAATCCCCCATAATGACATTTTAATTTCTACAATTTTTTAGGTTCGACCCGGATCGGCCTAGTCGGATTTCATATGCTATAAATACATTTCTAAACACATATTTAATCTACATTTTATTTCTTTTGAGCGTCTTTTAGCTAAGATCAAAGTTTTATATTGAATCTTGTAATGTTTTAAGAAACTTTAGATTTTCATATCTTATATCTTTCTTAATGATGATTATCATTGATTCTATCATTTGTATGAGTTTCTTATCTATGTGTGAGTAGTTTCATAGATGTGAATCGTTTGTTAGTAGATTTATGGATGATTGAGTGTTGGTGAGTGATGTTTGATACTTGATCTTTATTGATTTCATGTTTAGAGGTTGCTTAATGCTAGACTATGCTTGGAAAAGTTGAGTATAGACTTTGGGAATTTCACTCCCTTAACTTGTTTGATTAAATTCCCAAGAGAACCTTAAACATGCTTTTCATTCTCAATTTATTGGAATAGTTGATTGAGATGATTTGTTTGCTTATAGCTAGAACTTATGCTTAATGATTATTAGTTGCTTAATTATCATCGAGAAATTTGTATGATTCAGTGATTAGTAAATGAATTAGTCTCATGAGAATGAGTTAGTTGACTTTATTTGTTCTTGCCAGTAAATACTTCTTACTACATGATGTAACATCATTGATTAGCACTTGATCTTCCTATTTCAATTATCTAATATGTGATCAATAATGTTTCCAAAAGTCTTGGCATATAGTGAAATCGGATGTCTTGGTTTTGGTCAATAAGTTTCTCCAAAATGGCTCTTTTGAGGATGGTTTAAATATGATAATTCCAAAAACGGAACGCCCAACACGTATGACGTAGTTTCGACCAATTAGCCTTTGTAATATTGGTTATAATTTCAAAAATTTTGTGTAATCGGTTGAAGAAGTGGCTACTAATGCTTATTTCGGAAACACAGTCTGCTTTCGTTCCAGGGTGTCAGATTTTTAATAATATTATTATAGCCCAGAAAATGTTTCATGGTTTAAGGACCAATAAGTGTTGCAAAGAAAAATTTATGAAAATTATGACGAATATGAGTAAGACGTATGATTGGGTAGAGTGGTCTTTTATCGAGCATTAATTACAGAAGTTTGGGTTCGCGTAAAAATGAAATGACTAAATGATGTGATGCATCCAATCGGTTAGGTACAAGATTCTCATTAATGGATAACCACATGGGATGGTCACACCAAATAGGGGACTTCGACAGGGTGATCCCTTTTCACCATATCTATTTATTCTCTGTACAGAGGCGTTGATAGAAAATTTTAATAAGGTAGAGAGGAAAAAGGCCATAATGGGGTTAAAGGTGGCCAGAGCATGTCCTTCCATCTCACATTTGTTGTTCGCAGATGATAGTTTATTTTTCTGTAAGGTCACTCGAGAAGAGGATGAGGCGGTTTTAAGGATTTTACAGTGGTATGAACGGGTCTCAGGCCAAAAAATTAATTTCTCAAAATCATCGCTACGTTTTGGGCATTCTGTCCTTGGAGAGGTGCAAACTGATACGAAAACTCTTTTTGGCATCACAACTTTAGATGGCATGTGTTCTTATCTAGGATAATATGACTAATGAATTACGAACTGTCACAAACAAACAAAACAGAAACTATTGAGTAAATTGACATATCAAATAACTATTCTATTCGATATTTGAGATACACAATTCATAAATGGACCTTGTCCCACAATATGTTTCAATTTGGATAAGACTATAGGATTTGCTCCTCTCCAATTGTTAAGTTTTTTTTCCAACTTTTTAAGTTTTGAAAGTATGAAGAAAATATCACGATCCGAACATTTTTGTTATTACTACGAATTATATGATTAAAAACACATTTGAAAGATTTAGGGACAAAAAAAGAGAGATATGGTAACCTTTTTCCGAAAATCAAAGTCTACTTATTCTGAATATTTTATTCGACGAATGTTTGTTGTCAGCAACACTCACCTAACTATCAGACGTAAACAAAAACACGTTCCCAATCTATATGCTCGCACGTGTGTTCTCTCACGTGCGCGGTGGTTCTTGATCAGTAGATAAAGTTAGATGGACTTCAAGGATGTAACAGTAAAGCCCATATAGAATGCCTTTTAATATGGGCCTTCAGTATTATACATACACACGATTTGAGAGAGGGTAACGCTTTAATTTTGTAACACACACCCACAAATTTATACTTTTGTACTATTTTAACTTTTAAGAGATGAGCCAAATGAATAGGATTTTGGAATAATATTATTTTTTGAGGCTCACATCCACTTTTTTTTTCTTTTCCAACTAAGAATTTTATTGAAATTAAACTGATATTACACGGTTCAAACTTAGCCGGCAAAGATTAAATTTTTCCGGAGTCAAAAGCCAACGGGTATAAATAATAACCCCAGAGCCATAAGACGGTTAACGAAAAACAAAGCAATAAAGATGCTTCATAGATTCGATAAACCCCAAATAGTAAAACTAGACCAAATAAGGATTGAAGCGCAAGAGAACAATAGAAGATGAAACACCAAGAGCGAGAAGCACTGAGATGGAAGAAGCCCACATCCACTTTCAAAGATTTTTAAATATGTTTCATTATTTTTTTTGTAGACACTTTAGTTTTTTCTTAGAAGTCGTATTACACGGGTTTAGACCGACCTTGGCTAAAAATAACAAATCACCAGCTTTAAACGCACTAATTACTATATGTATGCATCAATGGTTTATTAAATTTGATCTATAGTCTACTAGTTTAGTTATTCCTCAAGGAAAAATACAACCAAACCTATAGAGGTCGGCTTGACAGTAGTATGTATATGTATATATATACAATCAAAATTTTAAATTCGCCTCAAGCCTCGAGTCTCTAAGAATCTAAGCACGACATTGAGATGAGCCAAGATTCGAATTTTGAAATCGTCAGTTTTTTTTTGAAAGTATAAAGAGAGATGAAGAAGGTGATAACTTTTGTGATTTTATTTCCTCTTAACTTATCCCATTATATCATTGTCTCTTATCTACACTAATACAATGATTGACTAGGTGGCTGTCCACGAATTTACGAATGGAAATAGGTGTAGACAAAATACCTGGAGCCAAATAATCGAAGCTAATCCAACCCAAAATATAGTATCGAACCCGGAGTCAAACTTGTAAAATATCCACACGAATGCAAAACTTCAATACCAAAAAAACGGAAACGATCTCGTCTTGAACTGAATTATTTCGAGTACACAAATATATTTAAATACAATTATATACATAAAAATATTAGTTACTTTTAGATCTAATATCCAAAAATATCTAAAATACACGAAAATACTCGGATTATCCGAAATTTTGAGACATTTTAGGTATATTTGGATTTTTATTTTTCTATATAATTTAAACGGGTATTTGAAAACGAATCAAACACGCAAAGATTTGAACCGAACTCAAATAAAAATATACAGATACGCATGATGTGGACATATTTTCATGTATATTTAGGTGTATTTTAGCTATGTTTTATTCACTTTTAGGTTGTAAATATTGGATTATAGCCTTATATTCAACAAGTTTGAGTTTAGAGTCTAGTATTAGGATTTGCTGCATATGGATACATATTTTTGCAATTGTAGGTATAACCTTTGGAGTGGCTCAATGGATGGATTCAAGGTGGTTCTGAAATCACGAAATCATGGGAAAGAGTATCTAAATGCATGGATAAAAGGTGGAAGCAAAAGAGTCATCAAAGGAGCAAAGAAGAAGCCAAAAACTGCCCACACATGGGACTATCGGTCATGGGACCGATAATGGCATGCACATGACCAATAGCCACATGCACAAGAGAAGTTTCTGCCCCATTGATGTGTATAGGTTTTTATGCATTCTAGAACTCATTTATTTTATGTTTTAGATGCATTTAGGTTGTAAATATTGCATATAAGTCTTAGAATGCATTAGTTTGAATCTAGAGTCTAGTTTAGGAACATATTGCATTTGCATATCATTTTCTTTGCATTTGTAGGTGCAACTTTGGAGACCAATTTGAGAGCTTGAGATGATGGATTCTAGAGGCTAAAAGGACCAAGAATCAAAGGGAATTAAAGGCTAGAAGCAATGGGAGAAGATGGGATCAAGAGAGGACATCAAATGGAGAAGAAATAATGAACATGCTGGAAAGGGGACCAGGCATCAACCTGGAGGTCGATGCTGCATCACCTTTACAGACTGCTGCAAAATGCAACGCAGCATCGACCTCTGAGGTCGATGGTGGGTCTTCTGAGGTCGATGCTGCGTTGCATTGACGTGAAAAAGAGTCTTCTTTCTCCTATAAATACCCTTTTAACCTAGTTTTATGCATCCAACTTTTATCCAACACTTTTATTACTTTTCTCCTTCATCAAAATTATATTTTTATGCTTTCTCTCTTGATCTTTTATATCAAGAGTCTCTCTT
>OVAN01010255.1:0-15950 GCA_900406275.1 Anastatica hierochuntica | reverse complement strand
ATAAGTATGATTAATGATAAATCCATACTTATTGAATTAAATCTCAATATATATTCCTCAAAAAGTTGCTTCCTTTACTATGTTAGGTGTGGAAACTGTGGATCGAAGACAGAGAAATAGGAGTACTTGAGGAAGAGTTGTTAAAAGAGAGATGTTTTCTTCCAGAGATTTTAAGATGTATCTATGTGGCTTTGCTTTGTGTTCAACATAAACCAGAAGACAGACCAAACATGTGTTTAGTTGTCTTGATGCTTGGGAGTGATGGTTCTCTCCCTCACCCGAAACAGCCCGGTTTCTTCGCCAGTCGGAACGTTCCAGATGTTTCCTCATCTTTAAGCTTACCTTCACTAAACGAAGTTTCCATCACAATGTTGTAGGGTCGATAGAAAAATATAGACCATGTGATGTGGTGTGATGTGTCACGAAGAAGAAACTATTAAAACATAAATAATGTTACAAACCATAGACTATACAAGGTTTATCTTGACTCTATTACACTCATAGTTTGTAAATTATTGGAGGAGATCTCGAGATTAATCGATAAAGTGTCTGAAAACAAAAGATTTCGTTCATTGAAAAACCCGGGCTGCTTCGGATCAAGAAGCAACATTTCACTACTCAACATCAAAACAACCACTGATATGTTTGGTCTCTCTTTAGGATCTTACTGTATACATAACAGACCGATGTGTATCGCTCTCAACACTTCAAAAATATCTCCACACGACTCCTTGAAAGTTTCATCTATTAGCTCACATGTTTTGCTTTCTGTGTAAAGTCTCCAGGCCTCAAGAATTTAATTATGTGTACTTTAAGCTTGATTAGTATAAAAAGATGAAGATGAGTTAATATGTATTGCTGCTCCTAATGTACTTACATGTCCAAGAAGGTTAAATTCTGTAACTCATCCAGAAGTAAATTTTCTTCGTTAACAGAAGTTTCTTCTTCTTGTGAGTGAGAGTAGGAAACATGGATACAAAAGAAAGAGAAGATGAAGGAAGTATGAGTACGAGGAGAGATATTGATAAAAAGGAAGCTTTGAGACTATCCACATTCAAGACTTAAAGGAACATGATCGGAACAGGTCTTAAAACACGTCAGCTTATGAAAAGCCTCGTTGATTGTTTGTTCATCGTTTTGTTTGAAATTTTCTAAGGATCTTTTGTTTTTATTTTTCTTAACATATGGTCGTGTTATAAACGCCAAGAACTATATGTTTACTCTGTTAGTGAGAAAAAAACTTCCGTTCATATTTGAGTGTATAAATAGCACATATATACAAAACTGTTTTTTTAAATAAGAAAGTTCAAGTATCACGATCTAAACTTTCGTTTTTATATTTTTTGGTTAAAAATTCTCCATGCCCGTGCACCCGCACGGGCCAACACCTAGTTCTAATTAATATGTGATTAACAAAAAAAAATTAATCATACATTTATTTGGTATCGCGTATTTTGGATATCCATTCGGGTATCAAATATTTTCATATATCCATTTGGGTAGAGCCAACTCTGAGCCGTAGCTCGGCAAACCCTATCTTGTGGCTTTTTTTTTGTATATAAATTATTTGGCACATATTTTTACAATTTGTTATTGTAGTCTAGTGGTGAGTGTGAGATGCATGCTCAATAATGTCGAAGATTTGATTCTCAATTTTTGAAGATTTTATTTTGGAACATTTTTATTGATATATTTAATCCAAGTAGAAGGTTTTGACTTGTGAGGTAGTTAGCTTCAAACCATGGAGTGAAACTAATGAGTCTCGAAATTAAGCCATTAGATTATTTTTTTGGTCAAATATATTCTCATTCATAAGTTAATCGTTTACAATGGTAGAAGCTCCATCGGATATTCGATGAGCTAATTTAAAAGCAAAGAGAACACTACAAAAGATAAGTTTGGTAAATCGCCAGAGTGATTAATGAAGGTGCCACAAACAGAGAAAATCATATATGAAATACACCATCCTTCAACTTCTTCTAACTTGGGAATAGTCACTGCATGTCGTGACGTTGAACAAAACTCTAGAACATGTGTTCCCACTTAAATGAGTTTCGTTGCATCTTCCGGTTCCAAGCGAACCATTACACAAGATAGCAAACAAATAAGAGAAAGATAATACTCTTTGATTTTGAAATCAATAGAAAGGTTTCTCTTATAGAGAGCCAATTTGGTAGATATAATCTCTCCTATTAAGTGGAGGAGGGGGATAAACAATCTCTCATGGCCCCAACATGAAGAAATTTGGTTAGTCTTCTTTGTAGGAAAGAAAACTAAGGGGCTATAATCTTCACGCTTTGATGACTCCTGATCATAATTTAATAACTGAGTGTCGCGGTCTCTCAGTGAGACTCAAACACAACTTTGATAGATTTTACGAGAGATGAAATTTGGCCCTGTTGAGCTCACTCCACAAGATTCACCAGTTGGACCTTTCCTATTTAGCCCAAAATTGATTTTTGCAAAAGTGACCATCGATTCATAAGAGGAGTCGTCAAACGAGATGAGTTTTAGTCGATGACTGAGAAGATGATTCCAATGAGGTGTGATGAGGGAAAAGGGGTCGAATACAAGCTAACACTTCTCCCACCAACAGAACTGTGTTAGAGCCAGAGTTGTGTAAAGACAGGAGTGATGTGAACAATCAGAGAATTCGTCCAGAGAGTTCCCACAATCAGAAGGTAACAAAATAAAACTGCTTACTTGTGGTAGTTCTACTTTCATTTTACTAGTGCTACATTGTTCTACTTTCACAAGAACTTAGATTTGATGGTTTCGGCCTCCTGTTCGACCATGGAAATGCATTTTTACCAAGTTCATGTACAATCGACTCAGAAACAATGCTCGACGAAGGCAACTGAGAAGTGTCTCGTCTAAGAGGGATGAAGAGTTTTGACAAAAAAAAAAAGAGAGATGAAGAGCAATAGAGATCGATATATAATAGAGATAAAGAGAAATAGAGTACTAAACCACTTTATCTTCTCCGTCGCCGGCGTCGACTACTCTGTTGTCGCCGGCGTCGACTACTCTGTTGTCGCCGGCGTCGACTACTCTTTTGTCGCCGTCGAGTACAGTTTTCTAGGTCGATTTGGGGCACGCGATTTGAAATCGCGTTTGTGTTTAGGGTTAGCATTATCGCGATTAGAAATCGCGTTTGTTATTCAGAATTTCTTATAACCCGACTAAGATCTGATGGGTCTATGGGTGGGCGATTTGAACCTGATTTTATTGTAAATATATTGACTTCAATAGTTTTAAGTGTAATTCTACCTTTTTTCGATTTAAAAAATAAAATCTGAAAATTTCCTTATTTTAGAAGGGCTTTTGAGATTACAGTTTAAGATTGAAAGGCTTTTGAGCAATTGTCTACTTATAAATATGACTATAAAGCTTATGTTACTAAGGGGGTGTTATTGGTTCTATAATTTTAATGAATTTGGATTTCTAAATCAAATCATGTGTTATTGGATCAATGATTTTAAAATCCATGTTGAAATCATGTGTTATTGGTTTTATGATTTTGAAATCCAAATTAAAATCAAGTGCTATTCAATAGTTATGATTTATATATGGATTTGATTTTAAAATGGATTTTAGTGGATTTGTAAGTGTTTTAGAGACAAAATTACAAAGGATCAAATATTGAGTTTGAAGCATGTATTTTGAAATTTTTGTTTTGTTATTTAGTCGACTATTGATTTGCAAATCGTCATAATTTTCTAGCTCTTTATCGTGGCGTTTGATATCATCTACAAGAGTTTTCTGGTCAAAATTCTACTCCACAAAATGAAAAGAGTTTTTTAATCATCGCCATGCATCTTTGAAAGAATTTTTTGTTTTTTCAAATCTCAATTTCATATTTTTAAATCAACACCTCATTTTCCGTATAAGACACAAACATAGATTGTACTTGCATGTGTGGTTTACACAACTTTCTACGAAATTTTTGTCGAGTGGATTGTTTTCTAGAAGAAAAAAATCTTATGAAGAAGAAAGAGAGGAAAAAAAGATCTTGGAGAAGGTAATATCGATGATGATGAAGTTTTTACAACTCAAGATCAACAAAGAGAGCACGCTAACCAGTTGAGAGCAACCATTACATCAGATATGTGGAGAAATTTTATACGATGATAGACAGAAAAAACTGAAAAATGTTATTTATCTTTATATTTATTTCATATTTTATTATATTATTTGTTTAAGTTTGGAATCCAGTCTTTTGTCAAAATCCACCGGTTTGAATTTTGAAATCCAATTATTTAGATTATGAAATCCATTAGTCTGATTTTAAAATCTTTGGATTTGTGAAGAAAAATCAAAATCCACCGAAATTTTGAAATCCATGAAAATGCATAAACCAATAACCCCACTAAAACTCTAATTTATAAAGCTCTCCTTTAAGAAAAATGGTAGTATGGTCGTCTTCTGCCTCCTTCCTCTTTGTTTGCTTTTGCTTCTCGTCTCTGAAACCGCTTGATCTGCGCATGGTAAGCCATCTATACACAATTACACATCTAAGATTCGCTTCTTCGACCCCTTTGTTTTGGTTTCTTCTAGCTTCTTTTAGGAGCTACAATATAATATTTTTATGATGATTTGAAAGATTAAGCTTTACTATAACATATCTGGAGACTATGAATATGATTCTGACCAAAGACCTATAACCAAATCTCTCATGTCATCTGCTTCTTACGATCCATCTTTCTCTGTCTTGGAAATCTCCCTCTCTTGCAGATGCTTGCCAAGCAATTTTACAATGAGGTTTGAAGTGTTTATAGATGATTAATCTATAATTTTCTTTGACGTGTTTGTAAAGAAACCTCGATAGTACTTACCACTAGCCCAAGACCGTAATACCCCGAGAACCCGAAAGAAGTAAGAGATTTTCTAAGTATGAAAAGAGAATATGGAAGAACACTTAGAGAAAATTTGAAAGACTCTTAGAAAATTAGAGAATTTATGATAAGAGACACTCTTTCTTAAACTCTTTCTTTCTTATTTCACTTCTTAAACTTGATTACAAATGGGAGGGAATGGAGCTATATTTATAGGCTCCAACTTACAAAATATCTTACAATTTTTTATCTTTAAATCTAGATAATTCTAACATAATATTTGTATTAAATAATTCATAATATCTAGATTATTTATATAATTATCTAGATTTTTCCACTAAATATCAAGATATTTAATCTATAAAACTTCTAGAAATGAGGTCTAATTTTGGATCTAATCCAACAACTAGTTTGAAGGTTTAAACCCAATTTTAGGTTTGACCCAAAATCAAGTTTAAATTCATTTCTCCCCCTTAAACTTGGTTTTGTCAACCATTCTGAGATTTGAGCGAAGCAACTCGAACTGTCCCTTCAGTAATGGCTTGGTGAAGATATCAGCAACATTTTCCTCACTTCGAACGTCCAATGCTTTAATAGTTCCATCAAGCACTTTTTCCCTTATGAAATGATGTTTCAACTCAATGTGTTTTGTCCTTGCATGAAACACTGGATTGTTAACCAGCTTGATAGCACTTTGATTATCTCCGTAGATGGCAACCAATTTAGTTATAGGCTCGAGCAAGTCATCAAGAAGTCTCCGAAGCCATATACATTCTTGAGCCGCGATTGTTGAAGCTTTGTATTCCGCTTCAGTGGTAGACAGTGACACCGTTGCTTGCTTCTTGTTGCACCATGAAACACTTGTGTTTCCACATAAAAATATATAACCCGAAATTAATTTTCGGTCATCTAGATCTCCACCAAAGCCGGCATCTGTGAAACCATATAGTGAAATTTTGGCATTGTACTTGTACACCAACCCGATGCCAAGAGTTGTCTTCACATACTTCAAAATCTTTTTTGCCGCTTCTAGGTGTGGCTTTCTTGGCGCTTGCATAAACCGACTTACAAGACCTACGGCAAATGCAATATCTGGTCTTGTAATGGTTAAGTAAAGGAGACTTCCAACAAGAGAGCGATAAGGTCGAGGATCGGGTAGCAAAGATCCTTCAACATGCTTAAGTCTTATGTTTGTATCCATCGGAGTGGCACGTACCTTTCCTTCGTGTACCCCGAACCTCTCAACAATCCTTCTTGCGTAACTTTGTTGACCAATGAATATTCCATCCTTTACCCTTTCAACCTCTAGACCAAGAAAGTGATTCAGCTCGCCTAACTTCTTCATTTCAAACCTCACCGACATATCTTCTTGTAGACGAGCAATTTCAGTGCCATCATTCCCAGTAATGATCATATCATCCACGTACAAGAGAACTACTACATGGACTCCTCCACTCCTCTTGAAGAACAGGCTTGGATCAGCATTTGATGCCTTGTAACCACAAAACTGAAATAATTGTGCAAGCTTTCCATACCAAGCTCTTGGAGCTTGTTTTAACCCATACAAAGCCTTCTTAAGCTTGCACACATAATTGGGATGCTCTTGTGATTGAAAACCAGGTGGTTGCTCCATAAAGACGTGTTGTCAAGCTCACCATATAGGAAAGCAGTCTTCACATCTAGCTGCCATAACTTCCAACCAAAACTTGCAGCTAAGGATAAGAGTGAGCGTATCGTAGTCATCTTTGCTACTGGATTGAAAGTTTTGTCATAATCTTCTCCATACTTCTGAGAGAATCCTCGAGCAACTAACCTTGCTTTGTATCTATCAATGCTCCCATGAGTGCATCCATCTCGTCCTTCATTATCCGTCCTTAGGGTTTTGATCTTCCGACCCAATTCTCTTTTCACGGTAACCTTGAACTCTTGAAACCTGGAGAATACTTCTGATTTTTCCTTCACAAAGTATATCCAAGTGTACCGTGATAAATCATCAATGAACAACAACATATAACAAAACCTGGAATATGTAGGTGTTCTCGTTGGACCCATCAAATCACTATGGACCCTCTCCAATGGTACATTGCATCTTGAGATGGAATTATCAAATGGAAGTCTATGTGACTTTCCATATTGACAACCTTCACAAAGTTTTCATCCATCTTGAATCTTCAGATTTGGGAGCCCGTTAACCAAGTCTTTGTTTACCATAACCTTCAACTTAGTCATATTGATGTGACCAAGCCTAACATGCCATATGAAGGCATTGTCATTTGTACTCATCTTCTCTACATATGCTTGTGAAGCCGATAAGGCATATAAATCTTTAACCCGTGCTCCGGTGTGAGCAACATCCGCCTTTAACTTTTTAATATTCTTTAAGAATTTAATGTCTTTTGGGCCAAATAAAACATAATTACCTGAGTCCACCGCATTCACCACCGAAAGAAGATTCTTCTTTACTCTTGGGACATGGTACACATTCTTGAGGGTGATTGGGCTTCCATCATCTCCATTAATGACAACAGTCCCTTCCTTCTCAACGCGATGGATTGAGTTGTCCGCAGTAATGATGCTTCTTTCCTGTCATGGCATTGAAGATTAGAGAATAACTTCTCGTCTCCGGTGATATGATGACTACAACCTCAATCAATCTATATCTGATAGCCTAACGGATTTACAAACACAACCATCAAACAAGACTACCTAGACATGCAATCAGAACTTTCAATCAATTTCGTGAGAAACCCTATACTAGCGCAGACAGATCATTAAACCAACATGTACCAGGAATCGTGTGGGTAGCTTCTTACCTTAATTCGCAGTTCTGAGATGAGAGAAAATGGATCCAATCTCTAGAAGGACAGATCTAGAAACCTAAAGAGAGAGACTCCAGATCCAAGTAAAGGAGAACCTTGTTAGGGTTTCCTGACACACAAAACAATAAAAGAGGAGATGGAGATTAGAGTACCAAGGTGATTACCTTGGAGAAATTTAGTGGTGACGAGAGGAGAAACGAGAAGAAGAAGCTTCACGGGCTCGAAGACTCGATCGCGGCTCACGGAGGCTTCGGCGGCGTGGCGAGAACGGTGAAGACGGCGAGAGGCAGGCGACGGGCGGCACGACTGGGATGGTGGTGCGGTGGCAACTAAGGGTTTCTCTCTCTCCTTGGTTCATTTTGAAAAACCCTCCTCTCCTCTCTTGTGTCTCTTCTTTTATAGGTGATGGGAGAAGGGGATTTTTGGGTTTTGGTTAATGGTGTGAGCCTCAATTCCTTTTCTTTTGGCTTTGGGATATTATAATTCTCCCCCGCTTCATGAGAATTTGTCCTCAAATTCAAGCATCTTCCCGGTTGTGGTCCTTGCTCCTTGAGAGGTCTGGTTAATCTTTTCTCATTTGAGCCTCACTTTCCCAAGTGTCTTCTTGAAGACAATATGTTCCCCACTGAACCTTAACCATTTGAGTTTTCTTTCCATGTACTTCCTTTTCCTGCCGCTCGGTAGTCTTAAACGGTTGACTCAGCACTGACAAATTCTTCTCAAAATTCATTGGCGGTTGAGGCAGGATAAGCTCGGGCTCTGTGACGACCTTCCTCATAATCGAAATGTGGAAAACGTCATGGAAGGCTGCTAATTCTTGTGACAAGCTCAACCGATATGATACTGCTCCAATCCTCTCGACTATGGGGTACGGCCCCATGTACCTCGGTATGAGCTTCTTCAGCTTCTTGTCCTTATGACCTCCTTGTAATATTCTCATCTTCAGATATACTGAGTCTTCTACCTCGAACTCTAGGTCCTTTCTTCGCTTATCAGCGTACCGCTTCTGGCGATCGTCAGCTTCCTTTAACCGACGTTTGAGCAATTCCACTTGCTCTACAGTTTCTTGAACCATTCCGGGTTTCAGGTCTCGCCTCTCCCTCACTTCAGTCCATCATAAGGGGTTCTGCAAGGTCTTCCATACAATGTTTCGTAGGGTGACATCCCCATTCTTGCATAGAAACTGTTATTGGATGCAAACTCCACTAGCGGTAGATATTTTCCCCAGTTTCCTTCTCAGTCTAGCATACAGGCTCTCAGCATATCCTCTAATGTCTGAATCATCCTCTCTGACTGTCCATCTGTCTGAGGATGGTAGGCCATGCTGAAATGGACCTTAGTTCCCATGAACTTCTAGAAAGCCTGCCAAAACATCGAAGTAAACTTGGTATCACGGTCGGACACTATGCTAATTGGCACGCCATGCAACCTCATTATCTCATTGACATACAATTGCACCAATTGATTAACCCCATTCGTCTTCTTTATGGGTAGAAAATGTGCAGACTTAGTGAGCCAGTCGAGAATTACCCAAATAGCGTTCTTCTTATCTGCGGTTCGAGGCAACCGGTGACAAAATCCATAGTTACCATGTCCCATTTCCATTCTGGTAGTGGTAAGTTATGTAATAACCCCCTGGGAACTCTGTGTCCTGCTTTAACCATCTGACAAGTCTGGCAACGTGATATCCAATCCGCTACATCTCTTCTTTGAAGCTATAGAAGGAGTAGCGGATGGTTCATGGCTCATCGGGAACTTTTTAATGAATCCATTTCAATCCAAATAATCGACTACTTGATGCCTAGCTCCATTCTCCCTTCAGCTCATGAAGTGTTCAACCTTCTATTCGAGAAGTATTTGCTTATTGCTTTAGTTTGGCTCTTTAGATTCTAATCTTGGAGCTTGTATTTACTTGTAATGTTCGAAGATGTTTTATCTTTGTATTTTGGCTCCGGGGTTCAATGTTTTAACTCGCCGGCTTTTGGCTCTGGAAAGGCGATCCGTCTTTACCGACTTTCGACTTTGTATTTAAACTATGTATTTAAACTATGTATTTGGCTTCTAATATCAATAAATAACACCAGATACAAAAAAAACTATAGATATAATTTAATCAATGTCTTACGTATAATAAATTCATTGTTTTTGCTATATATAGTTTTGTATTTTTCATATATATATATATATGTGTGTGTGTGTGAAAGTAATTTTAAATTACCATATTAATTATAAATACGTATTTTATTTAGTGAATTTGACTTATAGATTAATATAATTCACATATTATGATATATATTTTATAAAAATATTTTCCGTATATATTCCGCCTAAACTATCACAAATATGTCTAGACGCCATAAGATGGTTGTCCGCCTGACTAACGTATAACGTATTTTAGAACATTGCTTGATATACAAAACCGATCCAAAAATTACAATGACCACCCTTAGATAAATTTCAAGTTTGGGGTTAATCTGAAATAAATGAAAATTTAGCTGTAGATAGGTAATTTAATACAATATGATGGACCAATGTGAGAATAAATTTCCTTGGATTTTCTATCCTTATCGATCAATTAATGGACGTTGACAAAAATTAAAAATCTTTCATCACATTTCTCACTCAGTAATGTCTAAAACCCTTCTCTCTCGCATCAAACCTCCTCCGTCTAATTCCCGGCGATCTCCTTCTCCGATAACTCCCAATGTCAGGAAACGAGTTATCGACACCGTCAACATCCTCAAAACCCATCAGAATTGGTCTCTGTTACTCGATGATGATGATGACGATGAAGTCCGCCTCGTCGATATTTCTCCTTACGTTTTCGATCGAATTCAAGATGTGGAAATCGGAGTTAAGCTGTTCGATTTGCTATCGAATCGGAGGAAAGAAGAGTTCTTTTCAAATGGGTTTGCTTGTTCTTCGTTTCTTAAGCTCTTAGCGAGGCATAGGATCTTAGATGAGATTGGAGATGTGTTGGGGAATCTCAGGAAAGAAAATGTGAAGATTACTCATGAAGCGTTGAGTCATGTTCTTCACGCGTATGCTGAATCTGGGTTTTTAGATAAAGCTGTTGAAATTTATAATTTTGTTGTTGAATCGTATGATTCTGTGCCTGATGTTATTGCTTGCAACTCGTTGCTGAGTTTGTTTGTGAAAAGTAGGAGACTTGGAGATGCACGGAAGGTGTATGATGAAATGTGTGAGAGAGGTGGTTGTGTGGATAATTATAGTACTTGTATACTCCTCAAGGGTATGTGTAGTGAAGGGAAAGTAGAAGAAGGTAGAAAGCTGATTGAAGACCGATGGGGGAAAGGTTGTATTCCGAATATCGTGTTTTACAACACAATAATTGGTGGATACTGTAAGCTAGGTGACATTGAAAAGGCGAATTTGGTTTTCAAAGAGTTGAAATTGAAAGGATTTTTGCCAACTTTGGAGACGTTTGGTACGATGATAAACGGGTTCTGCAAGAAAGGGGATTTCGTGGCATGTGATCGACTTTTGAAGGAAGTGAAAGAAAGGGGTTTAAGACTCAGTATTTGGTTCCTTAACAACATCTTGGATGCTAAGTATAGGTGCGGAGTTTCTATGATAGAACCGGCTGAGAGTATACGATGGATAGAAGCTAATGATTGCAAGCCTGATATAGCAACATATAATACCTTGATCAATCATTTGTGTAAAAGAGGGAAAAAGGAAGAAGCTGCTCGGCTTTTGGATGAAGCATCAAAGAAAGGGTTGATTCTGAGCAATAAAACCTATGCCCCTCTAGTTCAAGCCTATTGTAAAAGCAAAGAATATGATATTGCCTCTAAGTTGCTTCTACAAATGGCTGAAAGAGGATGCAAACCAGATATAGTTACATATGGAATTATTATCCACGGTCTTGTTGTTTCAGGCCACATGGATGATGCAGTTGAGATGAAAGTTAACTTGATAGATAGAGGAGTTTCACCGGATGCCGCAATCTACAACATGCTGATGAGTGGATTGTGCAAGAGCGGTAGGTTTTTACCTGCCAAGCTTCTCTTCTCGGAGATGTTAGACCGGAATATTTTACCAGATGCTTATGTGTATGCCACGCTCATAGATGGATTTATCAGAAGTGGTGATTTTGATGAGGCAAGGAAGGTTTTCACTCTCTCAATTGAAAAGGGTGTGAAGGTCGATGTCGTGCACCACAATGCAATGATAAAGGGATTTTGCAGATCCGGAATGTTGACCGAGGCATTAGCGTGCATGAATAAGATGACTGAAGAACATCTTGTCCCAGACGAGTTCACTTATTCGACAATCATTGATGGATATGTAAAGCAACAGGATATAACTACTGCAATGAAGATTTTTCGAGATATGAGTAAGAGTAAATGTAAGCCAAACGTGGTAACTTACTCATCCATTGTTAATGGATTTTGTTGCCTAGGGGATTTCAAAATGGCTGAAGACACTTTTAAAGAGATGCAATCATGTGGCCTTGCGGCTAACGTTGTCACCTACACAACACTCATAAAAAGTTTTGCTAAAAATGGCAATGACCTTGGGAAAGCAGTTTACTATTGGGAGCTAATGTTGAGAAACAACTGTGTACCTAATGAAGTTACCTTCAATTGTCTACTCGAGGGATTTGTGAAGACAACAAAATCTGGAAAAGTTCTTGCTGAACCAAACGGGTTTAATGAAGGACAACATTCTCTGTTTTTCGAGTTTTTCCATAGAATGAAATCAGATGGGTGGTCGAACCACGCTGCAGCTTACAATTCTGTCCTCGTTTCTCTCTCGGTACATGGAATGGTGAAGACTGCTTGCAGGTTTCAGGATAGGATGGTGAAGAAAGGCTTCTCTCCAGACCCTGTCTCATATGCTGCTATTTTACATGGTTTTTGTGTGGTGGGAAACTTAAAGCAATGGAGGAACATGAACTTATGTCATCTAGATGAAAAGGGTCTTGAGGTAGCTGTTAGGTATTCGCGTGTTTTAGAGCGACACTTACCACAAGCAGTGACATCCCAAGCTTCAACTATTTTGCATACAATGGTTAAAAGAACAGACACCGAAGAACCGGATAGTTATAGAAACTCTATAAGATGAGAGATATGTTCACAGCTGATAGAGAAGAAACTGATCTCAGCATGTATACTACTTTGTTGTATTTTCAGACAAGACCGTTTCATCGACTTTTGTCGTTACACACGTTGAGTCAATTCAAGAATGAAGGTAAGAAAAGAATCAGCATTACAGCTTAAATTCACAGAAGCAGTCGGGCAAAGCAAATCCTCTGCCGATTGCAAAATCATTTTTATGAACTTCCCAAAGAGATTTCTTCAACTCTGCGCCTTCAAGTCCCTGAGAAGTGAGTTCTGCAAATGCTTTTCTGCTCAAGAACAGAGTATTATGCATCCGTTTATATGTTCGCATAGCTGCAACTATTTTATCCATGTTTCCGAAGTAAGTAGCCACATACGCGTCACTGTTGATGGACACATGATAATCCAGTGCAGCTTTTGTGTTTCCATGCATTCTGGTGAAATCCTCTTGGTTAAGTAAAGCAGACTTTGTGAATACATTCGTATAAACGGATGTGAATCCTTCCATTTCCATTAGTCCGTCTCCAGCTGCTAAGTATATGTTTGTGCTTGTTGGAATGTTAAGTGATTGAAGCATCAAAACTGTTTCATTTGGAGTCAGAGGACATTTGCCTCGCTTTCTCCAAATCTGAGCTAGTTGTCCTGTAAATGGCTTCCTATCAACACGAGCAGCTTCAATGGCAGCGATAGATGAAGGAGAGAGGTTTGGGTATTCACATTGGCTGTATGCTACCATGTCTGGTTCAAATCTGAGGTGAAGCGACAAGAAGGGTTTGGGAATAGCTTCGAAAAGCTCGATGGCTTTCTTCTCCAAGGAACTAGTGAGGCGTAAAGCTGAATAACAGGCTTGACATAAAGTGGCTTTTGCAAACTGAGGATACCTAAAAGTGGATTGTATGAAAGTAGAAGGTAAGAAACTCAAACACTTTCGAAATTAATAGACAAAGACGATAGACTAGAAACATACCTGTCTCTGCGTTGGCTCATTGCAGGCGTAAAAGAAATGTAACGGTGTTCCAACAGCGATGGAAGAACACTTTCAATGTAATCAAATTGACCTTTCCTTTTGCTACAATCTACTCTGAATGGTTCTTTTGATGGAATATCTTTTGGCAATTCTTTTACAACTTCGATAAAACCACTCATCTTTTGAATGAAGTAGTCTACATCAAACACATCTGCAAATCCACTGCACCAAGAATATCACTGATGTTACATGATCAAAACAACAAAACCACAATTGAAATTGCTATAGTAGCTTCGATCTCAAAGGGGTAGTACCTTGACTCGTTCCAATACGCGGCTACCTCAAACTTTGGCAGAACAAGTGTAGCATTCAACAAACGGGCGATCCCAACTCCATCACACAACTGCAAGCAGCATCACATCATCACATGCTTTATATACCAAAGCAGATATAACGAAGCTTGAAATCTTCATGGTTTAAACTCATTCACGAACTTACATCGCGTCTCATCTGATTTAGGCCACCATAGCAATCAACGCGGATGTATCCATTGGTTTTAGCGGGTAGAGCTGCAGGATTTGAACAAAAAACCAAAGCAGATGTCTGCAATGAAGACCGATCACAAAGGTTCAGAGAAATAAAAACTCACTACACGCAATCTACATTCTACCCAACTAAGAAAAGTTTCTCTTTTCGAAACAAAAACCAAAGCTTTCAAATGAGTAAATGGCCAATGTCGGTAAGAACTTCCAAAACTAGCTATCGATTGATAACGAATTCACTTCCTCCCGTGTGCTATCTTTCTACCCAACTAAAAAAGTTTCTCTTTTCAAAACAAAAACCAAAGCTTTCAAACGAATAAATGACCAATGTCGATAAGAACTTCTAAAACTAGCTATCAATTGATATCGAATTCACTTCCTCCCGAGTACTATCTTTCTACCCAACTAAAAAAGTTTCTCTTCTCTAACCAAAAACCAAGCTTTCAAGTATGTGAATCCAATTGACAATCCTCGAACTAACTATCGATTATCATCGCTTCATTCTGAGTACTATCACCGCAGATCCGATTTCGTAACACACAAACTCAAGACAAGAAGAGTGCACATACGAGTGAGATGTCCTTGTAACCACCATTTACATGGCCTCCATTCCATTATCCTCTTTACACTCCATATATCAGAACCCCTAAAGCAAGAAAACACCAAATCTACTTAACTTCAAGAACAAAATCTGAAACAAATAAAACTGAAATCTTCCATCTTTTTCAGCCAAGAACACAACAAACATATGAATGCCTGCAATTACCCTAATCGTGAGATGTAAAGTGAAGCAATGATTGAAAATCTTACAGAGACCAAAACACTTACACTGATGATGATGAACTTGTAAGAAGCGGAATCTGCAGGAGATGTGGTGATGGAGATAGAAGAATAACGACGAGAAGAAGAGAGAAAGTTAAGAGGAAGACGAAGAGTGGTTTCACCGGAGATGCAATCATTTGATTTGGGTTTGTGAAATTCGACTTAAAGATCGGAGCTTTGCAAGTGAATTCACAGATCTATAAAGCTTCTTCCTACTTTCGTCGTCGGTGGCAATACTCCGTTACATCAGAGAACAGATTGGGAAAAAAAAGGAAAGAGAAAGAAAAAAAAATTCCGAACCTTCTTCTTCAGTTAGAGGTTTTCGATATTCACATATTTAAAACAAAAAGTTAAAGAAATTAAACTCAAGTTTAAACAGATATTCACAAAAACGCATCTCAGTTTTTTTATAAACATTTCAAATCCTGGCTCAGACCCTTCTCTTTCTGCTAGAGGCTTAGGAACAGCTTATCAGAATAGAGCATATTTCCGTAAGGAAGGTTTCTTTGGCGGCTTTTTGAAATTATGGAACATTGCCATATTTCCTTGGTGCGAAAATGTTACATTTTCCTTTTTAAATACCAATCCAGCAAATCAAACATTCAAGTTGATCTGTATTTCCTTTCACGGAGGCAAGACAAAGAACGAGTAAGGAAACTAAGGAACTATTGTCTTCTCCAACCAAGTTTGGGGAAGAGACTCTCTAAGGAACAAGATTTCCAGAGTGCTGATCTTCGGAAGTGGTGTGAAGTCGGTCTTTTCTTGTTGGTAATGGACAAGGCTCTGAACCAGGCTCTTGAAGCTATGTCATTGGAGGAGGATGTGCCGATAGACATTCCTGCAGAAGAGGGCTTTAGCCCATCGATGAGAAACGCTAC
>OVAN01010254.1:0-15950 GCA_900406275.1 Anastatica hierochuntica | reverse complement strand
TATATATATCTTCCCACCTTTAACGATAGGACTGGTAGACACACCAAATCCTCTTACACCAACCGAAACAAATCACACCTAATTGATAATACTATTTAATAGAACAGATATATAATTATTTACTCATCCATAAATTATATAGTTAATTGTGCTACAGTTTTATGCACCATTTGTTTTCTGACCCAAAAAAAATGCACCATTTGTTAGTCATATAAACTTAAAACACTAAAACAAAGATAGTGTAGTACAATTCTAAAAATAAACGAATTCAATTGCAAAATCTTTCTTTTTCAATTACAAAATCATATATTCCCTCTGATTTGTATTAGATCATGCTTTAGGAGATTTTTTGTTTCAAAATAGATGATCTTTTTTAATTTTTATGCAAGAATTTAATGTTATTTGGTTTTTTTGACTATTAGTATTATTAGTATTCTGCAGTTTGATTTTCTATTAATTAAATTAGTTGTAGTTAATGTTGTTTTTATAAAAAATGTAAACTTAATAAAAATTAATTAATCTTTAACCGATGTATCGAAGGCTAAAAATCAACGAAAGAAGTAATAAAAAGAGGTTATTAATAAATGTTGGGAAAATTGCTCTCTATATTTCTACAAATTAAAGACACCAACAGTAATTAATAACCATATTCATAATAAATTCATAATAAACTGAAATATTTTATTTTTTGTTTTTAATTGAAGCTACGTTTAAACGCATACAAAAAAGTAGCAATACTACTCTTCATTTAGAAGATTCTATCTAGAATAAGGAAGGATAATATATGTGGCACATTCTAATTAATTTTATATTTTCTAGCAAGCGAGCATCCAACTAAACTTTAAAATTTATAAAACATCAAATAATTTATCGGTACATCCATATAAATTGTATAATCTTTTGTAAACATAAATAATCCATAATAGACCTTCGTTTTTAACTCTTCTTTATAAAACTGTGCGTTAAAAAATTATATGTTCGTTCTCATTAATGTTTTGCAAAAAAAATTACTCCTTTGTTTCATAATATTTGATGTTTAAAATTTTTACACACGATTTAAGAAATCACTAAAATTTATTCAGTTTATCTCTTTTTCCATAAAAACGTCATTAACTAAAACTATATCAACCAATAAAAAATCACTTAGCATAATATAAATGGTCAAAAACGTCAAATAGCATTAAGTTTTTGCATAGAAAATTAAAAACATCATCTAAAATGAAACAAAAATACCCCCCAAAAAATCAATTAAAATGAAACGGAGGGAGTATATGTTATTTCACTTGTAGAAAAAATGATATTCGTGGCTATACGTTTGTAGCAATTTTATTTTGTGACCAATTTGTTGGAGGAGGGATTCGCACCCTCCGATCGAGCCTCGGTCCATCAAAGCAAGAACATAAATAAATAGGGTCTGAAAAGAAGAAGGCCCGTTTACGTTGCCAAACCCACCTGCGAGGAGGAGTATATGAGCAAGTTCCCGCCTCAATGAGAAGAGCGCCTTCAGGAGCAGGACAAAAGAGACAACATGACATCATCCCCTGAAGATAAGAACAAGACGCGCGACACCGATTACAAGGAATGAGACGAAGAATACGGCGGAGGCGTACGAAAAACATATCGAGGACTCCAGACCCTCCTACACGCGGCAGAAGCCCATACCCGACAAACTGGACTTCTCGACAAACGTGTACGCAGGCGGCAGACATGCTTGGCTCCAGATAAAGCAAACCAAGGATGGTACAAAAAGGGAAGGGGAAATTAGGAAAAGCCCATGTAGAAATTGGCGGGAAGCAACGACGTGGAACAGGAGGGAACGCCTATAAAAGTAGAAGACCTAGAAGAGAGAAATGAATCCGATTTTAGCTTCTAAAACATTCATCTTGTAATATCGGTCTCGCTATCCACGAGATCATCTTTGTCTTCTCTAAATACAATACATTTTCACCACAAATTCTCTAAGTGTTACACTATAGTTTGGTTTGATAACCAACATTTGGCGCCGTATGTGGAGACCTTAAGAAGGAATAGAAAAAAATTGGCAACAATGATAATCGCCGGAGTAGACCCGGAAGATCTCCTGAGAGAGTACGACATCATAACACGCACCCAAGATCTCAAACTCCAAGGAGAAGATGACGACGAAATAACCTTCACCGACATAGATCTGGAGAAACTCGACCGCCCGCACAATGACCCACTCATCATAACACTCTTCATAGTCGGGCGACAAACGAATAAGGTACTGGTGGACACCGGTAGCACCATCGACATAATCTCAACAGAAGCCCTCCGAAACATGGACCTCAAAGACGCAAAAATAAAGCCTATCACGCGACTGCTCACAGGATTCGACGGAAAACCCAACCGCTCGATAGGCACCATAAGACTGCCCGTTTTCATCTGCGGAGTTACCAAAATCGTACTATTTTCCATCGTAGTTCCCCGGCATTGCTCAACGCCGTCCTTGACACACCTTGGATCCACGACATGAAAGCAGTTCCATCGACCTATCATTAGTGTCTCAAGTTCCCAACGCCGACCGGAACAAGAACTATCAAAGGAGACCAAAGGATGACCCGAAAATGTTTCCTTGATGAACATTACTATCAAAAATCTAGGCACGTCGCGGTCGTAGGAGACAGCAGCATCCTCCAGACCCCCGAGCCGAAGATGATATCACAGGAAGCCATTGACCCATCCGACTCGACACTGTGCGTCGGCGTCGGGGCAAACTTACCACCAACCTTGAAGAAAGAACTCGTGACCTTTCTCCGACAAAACGCAAAAACATTCGCCTAGACAGCCAGCGATATGCCCGGTATTGACCCTGCGATTGCCTGCCACGAACTCAACGTCGACCCAACGTATAAACCCATCAAACAAAAACGAAGGAAGCTGGGCCCAGAAAGAGTAGACGAAGTAGAACGATTAATCGAGGCATGATCAGTCTCGAAAGTAAAGTACCCGGACTGACTAGCGAACCCCGTCGTAGTAAAAAAGAAAAAAGGCAAGTGGAGGGTCTGTGTCGACTTCACAGACCTCAACAAGGCATGCCCAAAAGGCAGCTTCCCGCTCCCGCACATCGACAAGATAGTTAAGGCCACAACTAGAAACGAGCTCTTGTCTCTCATGGACGCCTTCTTGGGGTACAACCAAATCATGATGCACCCCGACGATCAAGAAAAAACTTCCTTTATTACCGATCGAGGAACGTACTGTTAAAAAGTCATGTCATTCGGGCTAAAAAAACGTCGAGGCCACCTACCAAAGGTTAGTTAACAAAATGTTCGCTGGCCAGTTGGGAAAAACCATGGAAGTATATATCGACGACATGTTGTTGAAATCCAGCGTGGCGACCAACCATGTAAAGCACCTGCGCGACTGCTTCGCCACCTTGAAAAAGTACAACATAAAGCTTAACCCCGCCAAATGCACCTTTGGGGTCACCTCAGGGGAATTCCTCGGTACATAGTAACCCAAAGAGGAATTGAGGCAAACCCCAAGCAGATTTCGGCCATTGCAGATCTACCGTCCCCGAGGAATGCTCGTGAAGTGAAGAGACTAACCGGTCGGATCGCGACACTCAACCGATTCATCTCCAGGTCAACCGACGAATGTCTCCCCTTCTACCAACTCCTAAAGAGTAATAAACGATTTGAATTGAACGAGGAGTGCGAAGCGGCCTTCAACCAACTCAAGGAATATCTGGTGACTGCCCCGATCCTATCCAAACCCGAGGACCAGGAAACCTTGTATATGTACGTAGCGATCTCAGCCGCAGCGGTCGGTGGAGTCCTCATGCGAGAAGATCGAGGATAACAGAAACCCATATTCTACATGAGCAAGGCATTAGACGGCGCAGAATCGAGGTACTCTACCCTGAAAAAATTGGCTCTGGCAGTTGTTACTTCGGCAAGAAAACTCCGACCGTACTTCCAATCGCACACGACCGTCGTGTTAACCAATCAGTCGCTAAAAAAGGCCAATCAGCCTCTAAAGCAAGGATCTCTAAAGTCTCTTTCGCCTTCTCCTTGCCCGCCTCCGACTTCTCTATAGATGCGTCTGCAAAGGCAAAGGATTAAAAGGGTTAATAACCAAACTGGAAGCAAAAGAAGCAAAAATATCCTAAGCCTACCAGTAAATCTCCAAAGAGTAGAGAACCCAAGGGAAGTTCCGACTCTCATAAAGACAAACTTTTAGGCCCAGGGCTTCGTGAAGGCCGCCCCCTTCCTCTCCTCCCTCTCAAGCTCCAACACCAAGGGAGCACCAGCGCGAGGCCGGAAGTAGTATCTACCTTCACCCAGAAGAACGTGGGGAAAGTAGTAAGAGTAAAGGAGCTCATCAACGCCAAGATCCAGCCCGTGAAACTCGTTTAGGACCTGGATGGCAGTGAGAATCCTCCAGGTTGGCGGGTTCAGCTGGGAAGGGCAAATGTTTACGTGCTCTGAGACCTTCTTCACCAGGTCAGGCACTACACCCCTGGCTCCAGCCTCGAAATAGCCCTCATACATGACTATCTCGTCCCCTGGGCATTCAGAAGCCCTCTCGCCTTGCCCAGGCAGTATCAAGTGGACGTCTGCCCAAATGGAGTACTTCTGCCTCCATTCCTCCAAGAGCTGGGAGCTCGCGGTTGAAAGAGGGCCAACCTTCATAGGCTTCGGACCCGCGACGGAGCGCAGTGGCAGCGGATTGGCCTCAGGGATCTCCGTGTCCTCAGAAGACCCCTCAGCCTCAGGAGACGGGCTAGTTCTGATTAAACGCCTCCTCCGAACACGAGCTCTAACAGAGGATGAGGCCACCAGAGAAAAGTCCTCACCGGAGCTAGTCATGTCTGGGTTCAAGAAAATTTCGATCTTGGGTCTAGGAATTGATCGGGACAAGAAAGACCTAAAAGCTAAGGTTGATTTGAAATCCTAAAATCAAACCCCAAGAATCTACTCTAAAAGAAGCGAAAAGAAGAGGGAAGAAGACGATCTAACCTTAAGAATCACGGATCGAAAGCTTGAAAGGGATTCCGAGAGCAGAATTTCAGTAAGAAAGGGATGAGGATAGATCAAGAATTCTAGTAAGAGAAAGAAGATTGGGTGAAAATGCCAAAGAAGAAAGAAGAGAAGGTTTAAAAGAAAGAGGAGAAATCAAATGAGTCGCACGCGTCTAATCATTGGCGTGACTCTCGCGAGAAGCATAACGGCTATATTCTCCCTCTTCATCAATCTTCGCCAACGGCTACAATCATCTTTTCACCAAGTCAAACAGTTGGGATCTTTTCAAAATAATCTTCCTTGAAAGCTGCAAGCGGTTCACAAGAGTCTAAAAGTCGAAGCCCCAAGGTTAGACGACAAAGAGCTAGACGCAATCTTCCGTCGCAGCAATGCTCATTATTTGGTATAACTTGAACCAAAAGCGAGCAAACACTTAAAGAAAGCAGAGGCGGCGCAAGTCAAAGCTAAAAAAGGCCAAGCCACTGCTGGCTTCTTGCCTAAGCCACCTGGAAGACATGTTATTCCACAGCTTCGGATCGAATTTGCGCAATAAGGGGCAAACTGTTGGGAGTAATTTAGGTCATGGGAATTCCCCAGACTTAAATGGTGGCAGTAAGACCTCAAGCCAGGGAAATGCCCAAAAGCAGGAAGCCAGACGACGTCCTATAGCCGGAAGCCAGAAGTCAGACGACCAAGCATAGCCTGAAGCTAGAAGCCAGCCGACCACCGCCTCTCCTTTATTTTCGCTATCCCAACTAATAGATAATGACATGTATTTTAGATAAATATGCATATATTTTGCAGATAATCATAATCTATCCAATTCTGGGAGGGATAATCATGAAACTCATGTATAAATACCAAGCTTAAAGGGAAGCGTGCACGCACGAAAACCCTAAGCCACAAATCAATACGGCAATCATCATTAAACCATCTTTGATCTCTGAGCTTAGCTAAAACACTCGAAACACTTTGCAAAACATTCATTGACCTCCAGCTTCTGTAGTGCTAGAAAGAACGGCCAAAATCACCCATAACACCCCGCACCAAATCTAAAATAACAAAACAAACAAAAACAAAGGCGCTCAAAAATAAAAGGGGCTCAAAGCCACATTGATTAATATCTCGTACGCCGATATGTACAAAAAAAATATAAATAATGATAACATATGATGACGAAAAGGGAAAGACCCGCAAGAAAGGGCTAGTACTAACAACAAACAAAAAAAAAGAAAAGAGAAGCGAAAAAAAAACTAGAAACGAATCAGCAGTTGGAGCACGAAGAAAAAGGCGGGAAAGAAGGAGTGCACTCGGGAGCAATCCAATCAGCTGGCCTAGGACCGCCACCTCGAGCGCAGCCACAACCTTTTCCCTTATAGAGAGATCAACCTTGAGCTCCTCGGGCAAGTCCTCGGGCACTAGAATACGATAGCAGTCCTGGACCATCTGAAGATACTCGTACGCCCCTTTCACCTGGCCATAATCTACCGATGCCTTAACAAGCGGCAACGTCGTTTCATGATGAACTCGGACAACATCGAGGTGCACCTGACACCGCTCCCTCATATACCTACTCATCAGTATACGCTCTTTCTCCACCCGACCCATGGCCTCATGCTCGATGCGGTCCCGTTCAGCCCAGAAACGATCAACATAAGGCTGCAGCCTTGCCTCGTACGCCCTAACCTTCGCCTCCGCCTCTTCCGCACGACGAGTCTTATCGATGATCTCCTCGTGATACCGCTTCAATACGAACAATACCTTGCTAGGAGCCTAGCAAACAAAGAAAGCAATAAACAACAAAGGAACATGAACACAAAACTAGTCAGACAAATACACTTACATCTGCAGGTTGCTGAAACAAATCTGCACAAACAGAAGGGTCATCGATGCCATCCAACGGGACCGTAAATTTTGCCCCTTCCAGCAACCTCCGATACAGACCAGAGAAAGACTCTAAACCATCGGAAGAGGGTTCCGACGGACCCACACAAGCACAATATATGCCAGGCAGCGGAAAGACCGCACTTTGGTTACCCTCACCTTGGGATACACGAGGCAACGTGTCGGGGACATGTCTGAACACCCTATCATCGCCAACATCACCCCCTGGAGCCCCAAACGATCGAGAAGGTTCCCCGAACCCTTCCCCATGAAGCCACGAGAAAACCCCCAAAGACTCTGACGCCTCATTTCCCTGAGGATCACCCGAGCTCGACACAGGGATGATAATTGAAGCACCACAAAGAACTCCCCCTGAAGCCTCTTGTTCATCGATAAGGCGGTACGAGGCAGGGGGCAGAACCCTACGTTTCGAGCCCGCCTTCCCTTTCGTGACCACGCTCGGTTTCTTCGCCTTTTTCAAAGGAACCGCATTGACCTTCGTCGCCATAGCCGCAGTCTTCGCCTTCTTGACAGAAGCCTCAACAGCCAAAGTTGCAGCTCCCACCTGAGCAACAGATGACGGAGCTTTGGTTGCGGGCTTACGGGTCCTTTTCTTTTTCTTCTTCGCAGTAGCAGCCGCAACCTCCCTCGCGTCCCTCAACTCCTCTACCGTAGGCATCGCCCGCGAGGCTGCCAAAAGAAGACCTCCACTGTTAAAAAAAGGAGTAGGAGAGACAAATGATGCACCCCTGTTAATATCTCCCCTTCGAACAGGAAAAACAGACGACTCGATGTGCTTCCACCCCCACTCCAGTGCCTTAAACCGCTCCACGGCTCTAGAAAGACCCTCTGCAGGAGGATACACCGAAACGACGTCAACTAAAACGAAACACGAGCCAAAAATTCAACAAGGGTTACAAAAAATTCCAATAACAATAGTAGAAACGACAAAACAGCAACGAACCAGCCTCAGAAGCAAATGTCCAAACGATGCGATCGGGATCAGCCACGGTCGACTGAGTCACCTTGACAAAGAAATAGCGAGTCCACCAGCTGCCAAGGTTAACGTCATCCTCCTCGAAAGGCATGATGCCATCCTTAAAAGAAATAT
Source organism: Anastatica hierochuntica (assembly GCA_900406275.1). NCBI lineage: Eukaryota > Viridiplantae > Streptophyta > Magnoliopsida > Brassicales > Brassicaceae > Anastatica > Anastatica hierochuntica. The sequence continues at coordinate 7,970 of OVAN01010254.1, read as the reverse complement.
AAAATGTCCCCGGAAGAAAGGGATTCTTGTTGACACGAGTCCAATCTTCAAAAAACTACGGAGTCATCTCAATCTGGCACTCGACAGCCACCACAAGAGCCGCCATTATATTCCTAACCGCCCTCGCGGAAACCTGAGGAATAACAATGCCTTGAAGCTCACAGAAAGCTGTTAATAGGCGAGGAAGAGGAAGCCATAAACCTGCTAGGATAAAGTATGACTCGTATAAGGCAATATATCCCGAAGGAGCATCCCAAGGTCGCTGCCCAGGCTTGGGAATCAAATACTCTTAATACGGCGTCAGTTTCTTCTTACCCATGAGGATAGCCATATCATCAAGCTTCATACTGCTATCCCCAAAGTCATTAACCTTTAGAGCTCTCGACGGTACTCCTTCACCATCAACCATCTTTCGAAACTTAGATCTTCTCCTTTTACAGATGAAAGGGTTCAATAGAAACACGACAACAACCTCGATAGCCAAAGCGTAGCCTCGAACCTTGTTAACGCACTGAGCTAAAAAAAAGAAGGACGAAAAAGAGGACCGCAAAAAGAAAAAAAGATACGAGAACAGATCAAGAGAACCTGAAATGCTAGAGACGAAGAAAAAGTTTTTATAAAGAAAAGAACTTCCCAAAAAGATTTGACGGGAAGCGTCTTCAAAACGCTTCGCAGGAAGCGCCAACAACCAATCACAAGACGACGATCGAGATATCCGCGGGACCTACACTAAGAGGGCCCACCAAATCATTTAATAAACACGTCTGCTCGCAGAAAATAAATGAAAAGTCAAAAGCAGAATGGACGTTTCGGCGACAAAATGAAATTCCCAAGGCAAAACCCTAGGACAAGCGTCCACCCAGAGGTCACATCAACATTCAAAGAGACTATCAAAGGACAGAGCCTCGTTCATAATCATTTTTGATCGCCTCGACAATCGAACCGAGAGGAGACTAACTGTTGGAGGAGGATTCGCACCCTCCGATCGAGCCTCGACCCATCAAAGCAAGACCAGAAATAAATAGGAAGAAGGCCCGTTTACGTTGTCAAGCCCACTTGCGAGGAGTATATGAGCAAGTTCCCGCCTCGATGAGAAGAGCGCCTTCAGGAGCAGGACAAAGGAGACAACATGAAATCATATCCTAGAGATAAGAACAGGACGCGCGACACCGATTACAAGGAATGAGACGAAGAATACGGGGAGGCGTACGAAAAGCATGTCCAGGACTCCAGACCCTCCTGCAGGCGAGAGGGCTCATACCCGACAAACTGGACTTCTCGACAAACGTGTACGCAGGCGGCATACCTGCTTGGCTCCAGATAAAGCAAACTAGGGATGGTACAAAAAGGGAAGGGAAAATTAGGAAAAAACCATGTAGAAATTGGCGGGAAACAACGACGCGGAACAGGAGGGAACGCCTATAAAAGGAGAAGGCCCAGAAGAGAGAAAGGGATCCGATTTTAGCTTCTAAAACATTCATTTGGTAATATTGGTCTCGCTATCCACGAGGTCATCTTTGTCTTCTCTAAATTTAATACCTTTTCACCACAAATTCTCTAAGTGTTACAATGTACTTTGGTTTGATAACCAACACAATCGTAGTCACAATATCAGTTATAACCACTAGCCACCGATAAAATAACTACGCACTTAGGGCATGTTTATTAGGGGTCCTTAATAAGGTTTCTTAAGGATTTTTTTAATTAAAAAAAAAGAACGGCTAAGAGTCGGTTCCTAAATATCTTAATTAAGAACCGGCTCTTAAGCGGTTCTTAGTTGTTGTTTTTTTTAGATCAGAACAATTTCATTTTCAGATTCGTTTCGGATCCGTTTCATATCCGTTTTTTTTTTGTTTTTCGGTTTTTTGATCCGTTACGGATCCGTTTACGATTTTGTGGGTTTCAGATCCGTTTCAGATCCATTTAAAATACCCCGATCCGAACCCAACATACCCGAAAATATACCCAAAAATACTCGAAAATACCCGAAAATATCTGAAACCGAAGAAACCTAACTGAAATCGAATGGGTAACCGAAAATACTTCGGGTTTCGGATCCATTCCGGATCCGTTTCAGATCCAGTTTTTTTGTTTTTTGGTTTTTGGATTCGTTACGGATCCGTTTACGATTTTTCAGGTTTCAGATCCGTTTTAGATCTGTTTAAAAAACCCGATCCGAATCCAAGATCCCCGAAAATATACCCAAAAAATACCCAAAAATATCCGAAAATATCGGAAACTGAAAGAACCGAACCGAAATCGAACGGATAACTGGAATATTTCAGATTTCGAATCTGTTTCGGAACCGTTTAAAATTTCAAAAACCGATTTTTAAGAACCCCATTTGGAGTTCTTGCAGTAATCGCAAAAAAATGCTAAGAACCCATTTGAAATTCTTAACATTATTTTATTAATTTAAAATTAACTAAGAACCTCTAAAAAAGTTCTTAACAATAAACATGCTCTAATAGCCACGAAATTAGTATGTGGTTATATTACTTTTTCAACTAATGCATAGTTTCACATCAAATAAATAAAATTAAAAAATTGATAGAAACTAATCGAAATTAAGAACATTAATATGGTACGGCGGGACCAAACATGTCGACCGGATCAAAACCCAAAACATTGTTTTGAATGTATCACAATAATTTATGAATAAATAATATGTATCTTTAGAGAAAAAAGTGAAGGTAAAAACAAATAAAGGGGAAAGAAATCAGGACAGCTTTATTATACGTTAATTTCTACCGATCTCTCTCTCTCCCCCTCTCTCTCCCTCTCTCTGTTTATAAGCTTAGTCGTACGAACAAATCCGATTCAAGAATTAGGGTTTTCAGACAAAAAGTATCTTTCTGTCTCTGTCTTCCGTCAAGAATATGCAAGAAGCAGCGTTAGGTATGATCGGAGCAACCGTAGGCGGAGAGGGAGACGCCGCCGTGATGGCCGAGCAAAATAGACAGATGAAAGGTGAGATAGCGACACATCCGATGTACGAGCAACTGCTGGCCGCACACGTGGCATGTTTGAGAGTAGCGACTCCGATCGATCAGCTTCCGATCATTGAAGCTCAGCTTTCTCAGTCTCATCATCTTCTCCGTTCTTATGCTTCCACCTCCGTTGGATTCTCTCACCATGATCGTCATGAGCTCGACAATTTCTTGGTACGTTGATTTGATTCATTGTTTTATATACTACTTAGTCGATAGTTTGATTACTTAGTTATGTTCTTGTTTTCTTGTATGAAAGATTGATTTCTGGTTTTTATCAAAAAAAAAAAAAAAAATTGATTTCTAGTGAATGAATTATATCAATTTTTTTTTGTGTTTTGATCAGTATTGTGGACAATTTTTTTTTGTAAACAATATTATGTTTTTCAACAATTGAGTAGTTTATTTTTACAAACCAAAAAAGTGATTTTGTTTTTCGAATTGATGTTTCAGCTATCGTTTTATGATTAGATTACGATATGTTCCAGAAAAAAAAAATCGAACACATTTTTTATTAATTAAAATTAGTTCGAAAATAGGACTATCGAACGACTCAACCGCTGAAAACACACCAAACCGGAAGCAAATATTTAAATTTGTGCATAGATAAATATGGAAAAGGTTTATTATTTGTAAATGGGTCCAATAATTATGTTAAGACAGTATAAAAAAAATAATTATTAAAATTGCAAACAGGCACAATATGTAATGGTGTTGTGTAGCTTCAAAGAACAGCTGCAACAGCACGTAAGAGTTCATGCCGTCGAAGCTGTTATGGCTTGCCGTGAAATTGAGAATAACCTCCACTCTCTCACAGGTTCTTAATTTTCTTTTATTTTTTTTATATTTTGATATATCACAGGTTCTTAATTTCTTCCTCTTTCATTCCACATATATTTAAGTAAAATATTAAGAAAAATATTTTAATTTAAGATATCATATTTGGTTTGGAAACCAAGTATGATCATACTTATATATGTGAACAACCAATAAACATAAAACTTATTGTTGATGGCGATTTTTAGAACATATCGTTGAGTTAGGTTTCTAATGTGAACAACCAATAAACATAAAATTTATGATTAGTTTTTCTTTAAAACCTAGGTGATGGCGATTTTTAGAACATATTGTTGAGTTAGGTTTCTAATGTTTTTTTTGCTGAAAGGTTTCTAAAGTTGCTTGCTGATCATACTTATATATGTGAACAACCAATAAACATAAAACTTATATATAACTAAAGTGTATCTGTTGGAAGATGATCATGAAGAATATAATATATGCTTTCACAATTAATAAATAAGAAATGGATATAAATAAAATCTATTCTAAAGATGAATCCGTTCCAAAAGACAATACCTCCAAAGCCTTGGAGAGTAATACATATATATATATCAAAGGCGTTAGAATGATTTAACTTTTTCTTTACACGGAACAAAACTAAGACTAAATGTGTAACAATAAATATTCCATCGGTTTTACTTTAATTGATGTTTAAAGTTTTCCCACACATTTTAATAAATTACAATTTTTCATATAATTTATTTCGTTTACATAAAAATATCAGTAATTAAAATTATATCAAACAATATAAAAATAGACCCAATGATTTTATTGGTTAAAATATTTAAATAGTTTTAAATTTTTGTTTCGATCCCTTATATTAAAACGAAAAAATCTCCTTAAAACTTCCTTCAAAGTGAAGCGGAGAGAGTAATTAAGAAACTAATTGGACACTATCACCAACATATTAGCTAACTATTAATGTTCTTTCTTTTTTGGAGCATTACAATTTGAATATTTCAACATGCGCGTGCATAATAACCATAGTAATAGTTATTCACATTTATAGTGTATTGGTTCTTACAGGAAAAAAATTAGGCTACATACTAGTATGGTTACCACATCGTAACACGAACTAAATAGTATATATGCATGGGATGATTATAGACAAAAGGGGTTGTGTTTGAATCCCTCATGTTGGCTTGAGTTTGTTTGTGGGCTTATAATTTATCTAAATTTGGCACTTGGTGTAACATTTCTTGAAAACATTCTCTATTGTTGTAGGAGCAACGTTAGGAGAAGGGTCTGGCGCGACAATGTCAGAGGATGAGGACGATCTTCAGATGGATTTCTCATCGGACAATTCTGGCATTGACTTTAGCGGCAGCCATGATATGACAGGATTTGGTCCGTTGCTTCCGACCGAGTCGGAAAGATCTCTTATGGAAAGAGTCAGACAAGAACTTAAACTCGAACTCAAACAGGTAACCAAGCTTTTTTTTTTTATAAGCACGTGAATTTTATTATCAAAATAATGAGCAATGTGATACAATCCTTGAAGATCAAAGATCTTTGAATTGGTAATGAAACTTGTTTATGTTATAAATTATAAGGGGTTTAAATCGAGAATAGAAGACGTAAGAGAAGAAATAATGAGGAAAAGAAGGGCTGGAAAGTTACCTGGAGACACAACTACTGTCTTAAAAAATTGGTGGCAACAGCATTGCAAATGGCCTTACCCTACTGTGAGTATTCATTTTCTTCTTTTTTTTTGTGCACTCTTAGATCCGATATACTATATTGTTTGTAATTGCGTTTACATGCTTAATCATTATAACAACAACTGCAACTTTAAACACAAATAAACAATTGAGATAATATGGGTATGTGTCAATCTATACATGCATTTTTTTATAACTAAACATCCACAATTTATTGATATGTATTATATCACTAGATCTACCATAGTATACTACTTGTCGACAGCTTTTTACATTAAACCCGATTTATTTAGTAAATTGTGTTCGCAGAAAGAATTCTCTACATTTATATTTTTCTTAAGAAGTAGAATGTAATTGATAACAACAAAAATTATAATGTGAAAAAAATGATTTGAAATAGGAAGATGACAAGGCAAAATTGGTGGAGGAAACAGGATTGCAGTTGAAGCAAATCAACAATTGGTTCATTAATCAACGCAAGAGGAATTGGCACAACAACTCTCACTCCCTCACTTCTTTGAAATCCAAGCGCAAACACTAATCTGTTCTTGCACTACTACATAATTAGTGTATAATTGCTACTAAATTTTCATACTAATTAATAATTACTCTGCTTTTATCATGCATGGTATATATATAGATGTAATCATGTTAATGATAATAACGAGGTATGATCATTAATACCATGTACTTACGTAGCTACTTAAATCCCCCACCACTCTATGATTTGTGCTATTTTTCTATTAAAAAAAAAGCTTTTCTTTTTGTGCTGTGAGTGATTACCCTTTTGTAATTCATTTTGTCTTACTTTTTCTTCTGAATTCAAAATTTTTTTTTTGTACTGACCAAAATAATATTCTGGTAACTAATTAGACTAGTTTTGGATTATGCTTTTCTAAGTTGACTAGATTATCATCTGGAAATATTACGTGAAGCTTGTAGTTACAGTTTAGGAATTCAACTTCTCAAAACATAATTTCAAGATACAGTTTTATACTTCTATTTTTATGACAAAATATTGTCAAATGAGTTTTCAAAGTATTAACTAGGAGTAAAAAAAATAACTCTAGAGATTGAGAATTGAATCTTAGCAAAGACAATAAATGACCCCTTCATTTGTCCACTACGATTCAGACAGAAGATCTGATCTGTTTAATTTTTTTTAAAAAATACTACGAAGTAATGCTACATGAGTCGTGACTGGTTTCTTTTTTTGATGAAAAATACTACTACATGACCGGTGAACAAATTTTATATACATATCCTAAATCTCACACTATTATAGTGATTAATTACTGAAAAGAGGTTTTACCAGCCAATTAATTAAAGAATGACTGTAGGTGATATATTTATGTTTTAAAAAAAGAGAGTGATATTTAAAGGATCGAGTTCTGTCCGTTCGGAGTTTTTATATGCTTGATATATCAAATTTTGTATATATCTAGATTTTTATTGTTTAAACCTCACTAGTTTGGATGTCAAATCAGTTACAACAATATAGAAAATTTTCAATTACAAAAGATTGTACCGTATACGGTAGACTTATATGTGTATATGTAACATTAACCATCATTTTTGGTACCATTTTTTTAATTGAAATGTATATATAGCTAATTTCTTATGACTATCTGGTTACGAGTAATACGAATCCTCACAATTTCTCTGTGTTGAACATGTATCTACCTAGATCTGATTCCAATTTGAGATTGTATGCTTTTCGAACTCAACACAATCAACACAAGAACTTGTTTACCCAGTTTAGGAGCTAAAAGCTTCCCTACGTCTGGGCCGAGGAAGATCCTCGGAATCCACTAAGAAACTGTGTATACAACGTTAAGCACTCACCGGACAAAACCTCACCTCTCTCTCTCCTCTCACCGGAGAAACTTTTCCCAGAGATATAAGAAGAAGACGAACGAAGAAAGAGCAAAAAAAAACCAAATCCCAAGAGAAAGACCTAGAAATTTCTCTCTCTCTCTCTCTCTTTTTTTCCGTTATAACAACCTCTCTTCTTATCTTGAGCTCATCGTAACAAACTCTTCTAGCTCCTTCTTCTCTCAATCACCGACTCAATTAAGATTCTTCCTCTCTGTTCTTCATCCAAAACGACAGTGCTTTACTTGTATTCTGTAACCGGATTCAACCAACGCCTAAACCAGCAATTAATCCTTTTCCCTTTAATTCAGCTCCTAAACCGGTTTCAGCTGAATTAACCAAGATTTCTTAACCAACATACAATAAACTCCACCTTGGTTAAGAAATCATTTACCTTGTTCTTAGTGAATTCCTCTTCCCCGGAGCTTGTCTATATCATTCTTCTGAGATACCCAGCAAACTCAGAAGTTTCCTGAATCTGCCAGCAGACAATACTTTTGTGAACACATCCGCAGGGTTTTCACTTGTATGTATCTTAGTGACATGAACCAATCCCTCACTGATCTTGTCTCTTATGAAATGCTGCTTGACATCAATGTGTTTC
>OVAN01010253.1:0-15951 GCA_900406275.1 Anastatica hierochuntica | reverse complement strand
AAAAGTCAACGTCAACTATTCACTAACGGAGTTAACTGTTTGACTTTCAACTATTCAAAATGGCTTGGTCAACGATAATTGATGATTTTTTTTTGTTTGACCAATAGTTGATGTATAAAATGGCCTACTTGTGAGTTCATGTTTTTTATGGCTTTAATTCGAAAGTTCATGGTTTTTTTGGCAAATTTCCTAAAATCTTAACAAATCCGGCAGAAAAACAATAATATCTCTGGTACCAATATTCTTGTGAGACACTCTCTTACAATCAGAGAGTCTTGAGCCAAAATTTAATGTGAAGTGATTTTCACTCTCCGTATCTTACAATACTTCCATTTTAATTCTTCAAAGTTGTACAAAAACAATCAATTAATACTATTTTATCTACCATCTACTAGGTGATCCGTCTCCGCCGTGCACGGACTATGAATATATTTAGATATTTAATATAATAATTAGCTTCTATAATTTTGTATATTATTTAAATATGTATTTAGGTAGATTGATGTGTTAGTAAATCTTGATAATTATAAACTATTGGTTTGTGCATTTTGTATGATAATATTTAATGTATTTTGTTTATATATGTATATTTTTATTTCTAAAATAAAATTGTATAGGATTGAATTTGTTCACTTTATTTTTTAGCAAAAGTTTACAAAAAAAGTTGTCACATTTTCAAATGTGTTCAAAAGTTATATGGTTATATAAAATATGATGCATATATTATTTAAGTATATACTGCATTCCAATATATTTATACATTTTTTTTGTCAACATATATTATTCCAATATATTTATACATTTTCTGTGGTCTGAAATTGTTTCTCAAAATATTATTAGTTAACTTAATTATATAAGTATATTTCTATTTTTAATATAAAATTGTATAGGATTGAATTTGTTCACTTTATTTTTTAACAAAAGTGTATATAAAAAATTGTCATATTTTCAAATGAGTTCAAAAATTATATGACTATATAAAATATGATGCATATATTATTTAAGTATATATTGCATTTCAATATATTTATGCATTTTTTGTCAACATATATTATTCTAATATATTAATACATTTTATGTGGTCTAAAATTGTTTCTCAAAATATTATTATAGTTACAAGAATTCTAATATTTTAACAAAAAAATCTAATAACAACATATTTATATCATCCTTTAAAGACACGTCATATTTTTTCAAGAGACATGTCATCTTTTAAAGTGGGCATGTCATCATTTTTTGTAAAAATGAATGTGGTGCTGACAAATCAGTTTTTTTAACTAAAGTGATTTCTCGAATAATAGTTAATAATAGTAAAAAGATGTCTTAAATTTCATAATTTATCTCAACGTACACAATTTTAATATTACATTATTTATCCAAAACTCGTTTAAACATAAGATAGTTGAATTAACCACTTTAAAAGAATGTTGTAATACCAATTATCACCATTTTCTTCTTTTTTCTGAATTACATATTTGTGCACTTTTGTTATTTAGAAACCACTCCTTATCTTATCTTATTATATAAAGCTGAACGCGTTCGACGTAAACGCGACACGTAAGCAAATTGTAACTCGCCGGATTTCGACATATGTCAATGTTTAATTTAGATCGTGACATGTGTCAATCTAAAAATAGAAATTAATATAAACTTTCCTATTATTAGTTATTACTTCTTAAAAGATATAATTTAATATAAGAAAAAAGGAAAACTAGCTTATTAAAAAATTAACTCAAAGGAAATTGTATAATCTTAAAAGAAAAGTTATAAAATATACATAAATTCTATAATGTATAACACTGAAAAATTATAATCCAATACATGTTTTTCATAATAGTTTTTATATAATATAGAAAGTTGACTTTAAGTTTTAATTTTTGTACATCTTAATTTTTTACATTTGAATCATTATAAAAGAATTATCAAACATGTAAGAAGAATTAAGGCTCAGAATATAAGTTTTTAAAAACGGTTGATGTTTATTCAAATTATTTTTACGTAATACGAAATATCTAATTTATTTAATGATACTCTCTTCATTTAAAAATAATGTTATTTATAATTTTTCAATAATCTAAGACAATCTAAAAATTTTTTATTTATGTTAAATATACAATAAATAAAAAACTAAACGTAGATTTTTATATATAATTTATTTACACGAGCCAACGGATGATTTAAAAAAAATTAATATAAACGTACAAATTATAATCATACATGTTATTGATTTTAGACACTAAATATTTTATTTTTACTCGCGAGTACTTATCTAATATACTATAATCCTAATATACTAGTTCTCATTATTGCCAAAAGCACTAAGAGATGGAATCTGAAATAAACCCCAACCAAAATATAGTTAAATTCCGTATCCATCCCCAACTTGAGCCTTCCGAAACACCAACTTTAGAATACAAATCAAACAGGATGAACTTTTTTAAACTTTTAGTCGTAATCCTCCGAAGATGCAAGCTTCTGCTTCTTCCATTTATATGCAGCTTCAAGGATCTTCAGATTCGTCGTCTGCGATTCTTCTGGGAACAAATAATCTATGTACTCTTCATACTCTGTCGTCCCGTCTTCTCTACTCACCGCCTTTCTCTTCTTTAGCTTCTTGGGCAGCTTCGATTGAACCACGCTAACATCTCCCAGTTTACCAAAGCTCGCCTCCATGTTAAGCCAATCCTCCAAGAGTGTAGCTCTCTCTTCTTTCTGCTCCGGTGCAGAGTCTTTGTAGTACGTGTTGGCTCTATCGAATATCTCTGAGTAGAAGAAGAACCGAAATATAGAAGAAACAAATAGTCAAAATAAGTCGCATGGAAATCATCAAAAACTCAGCACATGCAGTTAAAATTTTTTTTACCTCTAGCGCGTCTGATGCATTCTTTTTTGCGCTCAGTAACATCTTCGTCTCCTTGGTTTTCATCTTCGTCTCCTTCTTCTTGTTCTGTAGCGGAAGCTTCAAACTTTGCAAAACTAACCCAAACCTTGTAATGCTTTGTACGGTCCAGGAGTCGCTCATATAATGCCCGTGTCCTCTCTAATTCCCTTTCTGATATCTCAAAATCAATGTAAGCCTGTCACAAACAAAAAAAGAATATAATGATCCAATATGTTTGCAAGTCTGAGAAAATCTTCGCTTCTTTGGAAGCATATTAGACTGCTACCTTCCATAGCAGTTCAGGCATGTCTAGAGCAGGCTGGGATATTGCAAGTTCAAAAATAGCTCTAGCTCGTTCGGTTTCAGCAAGAGATCTCTCTAGTTCAGCATATTTGCTCCACGCATAGCAATTCTCAGGAGACCATTCTAGATACCGCTCATATAACTTTCTACATCTATCCATATTTCCCAACTGGAGTTCAATCTCAATGTATTTCTTGAATATCTGTTACGTAAGGGAACAAAAAAAAGTCAGCACAGTAAGTAAACACATGAACATAGAGATATAATGTAAACAGTTTCCAGATTAACACTCAGGCTTACCTTATCTTTTGGAGCTTTCCCAATCGCATTTCCTAATATCTGCCGTGCACCTGCGAGATTCATTTGCCTGATCTCAAACTGTGCAGCGAGCAACCAGATTTTGGCAAAAGAAAATTTGGCGTGGGGGATCAGCTTCAGACATTCTCTGAAATGTTTGGTAATACAAATAGAAAGAGTTAGTTTAAACTGCCATGACGAATAAGTGAAGTGAATAAGTTTCAAAACGGCTTAGTATACCGGTAGACATCTCGCGTACGCTCCACATCTTCAGCTTCAATCTCTTCATATAAAGCATAGTTAATCCTACACCAATTAGTCAGACCAGTGTCAGTTCTTGAGAAAACCGCAGAACCATATATATGCTCTGCACAGAATGGAGGAGCCAGAATGTGCTAAAAGCTTCGACACAGACTAACATCTGCCTAAGATGACCAAACCGAAAACTACTCATGGACTCACCAGAGGTAGATATATCTTTGCCAGTATCGTTTCTCTTGGGCAGGTGGAACATTAGCAATAGCCCTCTCATAGATTTCTCTTACCCTCTCTTTGTTCCCAACACTCTCCTCAAGCCTAATGTAATCGAACCAGGAATCGTAGTTGAGAGGGTTCTTCCTGACTTCATCTTCATACTGAAACCTTCTCTTCCCAACAATGGCGTCCTCAATCCCTTCCTTGTCCCCGTACTGTTTCTCAAAAGCCACAAACTTCCTGTACAAATCCTCAGCTCTCCCTTTAGGAATATGATCAAGAGCAAACTTGTAGATAAACCTAGCTCTTTCCACTTCCTTGCATCGTTCTTCAAACTCGGCAAAAGCCACAAAGAGCATCTCAGCATCTTCATCGTCTGCAAGCTTCTCAGTGGCTCGTTCGTACACATTCCTTGCACGTTCAACTTCGCCGCTCTTCATCTCGAACTTGGCATATCGGATATAAGCAGAAACCTTGGGATGGCAAAGAACAAACCTCTCGTAGATGGATCTGGCTCGTTCGATTTCGTTATACTTAAGCTCGAATTTGATAAAGGAGAGCCAGCCTTGTTGGTCCGGTGACCAATTCATCCAGCGCTCGAAGATCTGTCTAGCTCCGGCGATGTTCCCAAGAATCTCCTCCATGTGAATGTACTTGTACCAGAGCTGGTCAATCCGAGGAAGAAGCGTCACGGCTCGATCCCAAACGTTCCTTGCGCTGTTCACGAACTTGTTCTTCATCTCGAATTCTGCGTACTTGAGCCATAGCGTATGGTTCCTGTAATCTCCTTCGATGGCTCGTTCCCACACGCTCCGAGCGCGAGCGTAATCTTTCTGCGACTCTTCCCACTGCGCGTACTTCACCCACACTTGAATGTTCCATCTCGCTCGGCGGATCAGGTCCTCAAACTCCTTCCGCCGCCGGAGCCTGTAGTCGGAAAGCTCGGTAGAATCAGTTATTTTCTGTTTAGGAGGACGGATCTCAGCCTCTTGCCTCTCTCGAGCCTCCCTTAGAATCTGCTCGGCGGTGATTTGAACTGGCGCCGGAGTCTTGTTCTTCACACGTGTCGGACGTGGAAGCTTCACTTCCGTATCCTTACGGGACATGTACCCTAGAGTACGGTCGGAATCTTTGCCGGAGGCCATGAGCTCGCCGCGTCTTCTGGATTTTTTTTTGGGTAAAGGGAGGAGAGAGAGACAGGATTCTTCAACACAATGGTTATATAATTCTTGTTAATGGGCCACAATGAGTTAGGCTCACAGCCCCCATATAAATCTCCCTTTCTTTTTCTTTAAGTCTGCAAATTCTTTTTAATATTGGCTAGCCCAATGGACATTTGAGCATCTTTCGATCCTTAACCCAAAAATCCTTAACTATTCACGGGTTCTACCCGTGAATAATTAAGGACTTTTGGAGAGAAAAATCTTTAAATACCTTACTTAAGGATTGATCCTTAACTATTCACGGACACATGGCGGTCCGTGATTGGCCGAAAATTTTGATTTTGTTTTTTTTTTAATAATAAAATGGTGGGACCCATGAATACTTAAGGATTTTTTGAGAGGTTCATGGATGGAGATGCCTTTACAAGTGTTTTACGAAAAATCTACCCTAACATGTGTAAAGTTGTCATTCACATTCACAGCATCTTCCACTTTCACAAATCTGCATTTCTCTCAGAAGCTTCTATGGCAAATATGTTGTTGTGATTCACCCAAGAAGGCAAAACTCGGCCACTTAGTTAGACACAAACACTCGTTTAGACCCTTGTATGTCTTCCTTCAGTACTCTCGGCATCCGATTCTCCTTACATCTTTACAAGTCGTCAATTAATACTCCGGTAAGAGAGAATCTTGCACTAATCCAATAAGCAACCTAGCAAAACTATTGCAAAAACAATATCGGGAGTAAACTGATGATCAACGAAGCAAAGGAAAAACCAGTAAAATAACTAAAGTTATAATGTCCTGGACCGTAGGATCCGGTCCAGTTTGATTTTTATTTTAAAAAAAGCCCAAAACCCTTTTAAAGCCCATTAAACAAACCCTAACCTAATCCTATTTATTTCCCTAAAGTCATCAAACCCTAAAAACTTCTTCTTTTTCATAGAGCCGTCGCAGAGAGAGAAAGAGAGAGAGAGAAATCGAAGTTAGAGAGAGAAGAGAGAAGAGAAGAGAAGAAGAAGGCTATGCAGTCCCTGGAGACAGAACAGACATGCTGTGGGAGAATAAAGGAACGGCCAACCAAATCATCAGGGATCGATCTAGATTTTCTACAGCAAGTGCTACTCTCTTATATCTATCATCTCCAACAAACATTTTGTTATTTGGAGGTCTCTTCTAAAAGTTATGGCTATTCTCCCGAGGGGTATCTGTGCAGATCGGATCTGCGACCAGCCAAGAAGAAGAGGACGATCGGCTATTTAAACGGTGTTTGATCGGGGCGAAACTTGGGCTGTGGCTAGAGGACATCTAGGAATACAATCTGAACGGTCGGATCTCGTATTTAACGGTTAGTTTCAGAATTATGCCTTCGTTTCTAAGTGGCTGCGAATCTGTCAGATTTCCAGATCTGTCCAGTTTTGGGGTAAAGGAAGTTTGGTTGATCTAGAGGTTTTTTCTTCGGCTAATTTTCTGTGGGAACGTTGTAGGCACTCATATCTATCCACTGGTAAAAAGAAAGCCGGGTTCGGATCCATATGAAGGGAGAAGGGTGCCTCCAGAGTTGATGTTGCGAGTCTGTCCACGATGTGAGAGCTGAGTTTGACGTTGATCTTCTGCAAGTGGCTAAGGTGAGGGCGTATTCTAAATTACCTAGTTTGGAGCCTAGGTTTGGATGATAGTCTAGGGTTAAACCAGCCAATGACGGGTTATATGAACCGTCATGAATATGTTGCTTTTATTATGTATTGAGTTATACTACTATACGCCTAGAGTGCGAATGTGTGTTTGCTCGCTAAGTCGAGCATAGGTAGATGAATGTGATTGCCTGATGAGAACCTAGAACTGCTAAAGTGATGAATTAGGGATAATATGGTATTGCTTGAGAATTACGCAAGAGATGAATCATGCATGTTAACTGGTGAGATGCTGCTTGGTATGCTTGTGTTTTCGAGGGGGAGGGGGTGGGTAGAAGGGCCCCTGAACCGGTGAGATGTTTGGGGTGAGATCGCCGAGTGTAGGCACACCCCCGAATGAGATCACCGAGTGTAGGCACATCCGTGAGAATGACAAAACGTGGTGAGATGTTGTACGTAGATGATTGTTAGGAGATGTTATGGTGAGATGTTATTATCGATGATTGCTAGGGAATTTCTTGACCTGCACCTTAGGTGCTTGCTTGGTGGGTTGTGGTTTAGGTTTAGACTGTTGACCAATCTAGTTTTCAGGCGAAGTAGTTTAGGGTGTTCTCTCACTGAGTGGCTTGGTTGTCGTGAAGTCACTCACGCCTCCTTTTCCCGTTTCTTTTTCTGGGAATTGTTTGCAGGTTGGTTTGAGATGATGTTTAGAGTGGGAGTTGGTGGTTTTGCGAAAGGATTTGGTCTGTACCGGATGGTTAACTCCCTAACCGGGTTATGGACGTTACAATTTGGTATCAGAGCTTAGGTTAAAGACCACTTCGGTTCTGACCCGGAGGGCCATAGTTTTTTAAAAGATAAAGGTTTTTACTTAGGATTTTCCGCGACATAAAAACTATAAAATGTGGATTCAAGACACTAACTCAAACTTTAAAAATTCGCTCAAACTTTGTTTCTTTCCTCGAAGCGCGTCTGGAACACCTACGGAGGACGCAATCCAAGGATGACTATCAAGAGGAGGCTACGAGTTCAGAGTAAAGTCTTAGGTTGAAGAGCTGGCAAGAAGTTAGGGTAGATTTCTAGAATGGGGTTTGGGTAGTTAATATTTATTCTTCTGTATGTGTGTTGTTTGCTAGTTAGTTCGTTTAGATCCTTTCAGGAAAGGTAAATGAGGAGTGGCTTTCTGGATATGATAGGATTTGAGTTCGTGTTTGAGTAAAGTTAGTCGAGTTTAAGGTTTCAAGTTGCACCTTGAGAAGGATGAGATGAAGAGTTAGTTCCTAAGGAGAGTGGTCGTTTTGAGACCAAGGAGTGCAGCGGAAGCGTGGTGGGGATNCAATCAAATCTAGGGAGTGAGAACTAGCTAAGCAAGGACATCTTAGACGGATCACCTAGCTGCAAGGACACAACTTGGTAGAGAAGTCATTTCAGGATCTTAAGGGTGTCGAGATATGGCATTGGTTACGTCCAGAACTCCTCCCAATCACAAGATTGATCTTCAAGTGGAGCTTGAGGGAGCTCGCCTCACATGACTGTCGGGGATGGAAACCCGAGGAAACGAAGGTAACAAGAGATCAAGTGGGATAGGACCACCTAAGGATATTGTGTTATGTAGTCGTAGGACCCTTCTGCATATCATGACCGTTCAAGCATTGGAGCTGCTAAGGATTCAGATTGAGGTTGTTAAGGACTTGGATAACATCTCGCATCAGCACCATGAAAACCAGAAATATTACGTCTGGGATGCGACTTTCCCTCATAAGGTAATGGGGATGAACATTGTTGAAGGGAAGGAATCCCATTAACATTTTGGAATATCTCGAAGGAGGAATGATCGACAAGACTACAAGGAGGTTTACAAGTATGACACTGGACGTCCCAGTTGTTCATGAAGGCGCAAACCAAAAATCGGGAAGTAAAGAAGCGTCGGCTCTGCGATACACCGGAAGGAACCAAGACGACGTCGCACAGAATTCAGGGCGAATTCTTTTCGAGGGGGGAGAATTGTAATGTCTTGGACCGTAGGATCCGGTCCAGTTTGATTTTTATTTTAAGAAAAGACCAAAACCCTTTTAAAACCCATTAAGCAAACCCTAACCTAATCCGATTTATTTCCCTAAAGCCATCAAACCCTAAAAGCTTCTTCTTTTTTCCTAGAGCCGTCACAGAGAGAGAAAGAGAGAGAGAGAGAAATCGAAGTTAGAGAGAGAAGAGAGAAGAGAAGAGAAGAAGAAGGCTATGCAGTCCTTGGAGACAGAACAAACATGTTGTGGGAGAATAGAGAAACGGCCAACCAAATCATCAGGTATCGATCTGGATTTTCTAAAGTAAGTGCTCATCTCTTAGATCTAGCATCTCCAACAAATGGTTCGTCATTTGGAGGCCTCTTCTAAAAGTTATGGCTATTCTCCCGAGGGGTATCTGTGCAGATCGGATCTGCGACCAACCAAGAAGGAGAAGACGATCGGCTATTCAAGCGGTGTCTGATCGTGGCGAAACTTGCGCTGTGGCTAGAGGACATCTAGGGCTTCAATCTAAACGGTCGGATCTCGTATTTAACGGTTAGTTTCAGAATTATGCCTTCGTTTCTAAGTGGCTGCGAATCTGTCAGATTTCCAGATCTGTCCAGTTTTGGTGTAAAGGAAGTTTAATTGATCTAGAGGTTGTTTCTTCGGCCAATTTTCTGTGGGAACGTTGTAGGCACTCATATCTATCCACTAATAAAAGGAAAGCCGGGTTCGGATCCATATGAAGGGAGAAGGATGCCTCCAGAGTTGATGTTGCGAGTCTGTCCACGGTGTGAGAGCTGAGTTCGGCGTTGATCTTCTGCAAGTGGCCAAGGTGAGGGCGTATTCTAAATTACCTAGTTTGGAGCCTAGGTTTGGATGATAGTCTAGGGTTAAACCAGCCAATGACGGGCTATATGAACCGTCATGAATATGTTGCTTTTATTATGTATTGAGTTATACTACTATACGCCTAGAGTGCGAATGTGTGTTTGGTCGCTAAGTCGAGTATAGGTAGATGGATGTGATTGCCTGATGAGAACCTAGAACTGCTAAAGTGATGAATTAGGGATAATATGGTATTGCTCGAGAATTACGCAGGAGATGAATCATGCATGTTAACTGGTGAGATGCTGCTTGGTATGCTTGTGTTTTCGAGGGGGAAGGGGTGGGTAGAAGGGCCCCTGAACCGGTGAGATGTTTGGGGTGAGATCGCCGAGTGTAGGCACACCCCCGGATGAGATCACCGAGTGTAGGCACATCCGTGAGAATGACAAAACGTGGTGAGATGTTGTACGGAGATGATTGTTAGGATTTGTGTGATGTGAGATGTTATGGTGGGATGTTATTATCGATGATTGCTAAGGAATTTCTTGACCAGCACCTTAGGTGCTTGCTTGGTGGGTTGTGGTTGAGGTTTAGACTGTTGACCAATCTAGTTTTCAGGCGAAGTAGTTTAGGGTGTTCTCTTACTGAGTGACTTGGTTGTCGGGAAGTCACCCACCCCTCTTTTTCCCGTTTCTTTTTCTGGGAATTGTTTGCAGGTTGGTTTGAGATGATGTTTAGAGTGGGAGTTGGTGGTTTTGCGAAAGGATTTGGTATGCACCGGATGGTTAACTCCCTAACCGGGTTAGGGACGTTACAAAAGTATGAAGAAAGACGCAGAAGATTTTCGACACATGAAAGAGATAAATGCTCTTAAATCGCGGATGCCAACTGATTTGAGCTGAAAACCGCCAAAAAACAGATCTTAGATCAGATCTGAGAAAAGATCCCGAAGCAAAACGGAAAAACTACTGAACAAGTTGGAAAATACAAAATTGGATTATAACTACCGGATACAACACCGAACCTTGTCGAAAACAAACCAAAAAACCAGACAACATGACCGACAAACTGCCGACCGGAGAGACAAAGTAATACTGTTAAGGACCTTCAGAAGAGAGAGAAGAGAGAGAAGGTAATCCTTTTTTCGCCAGAGAGAAGATAATCCCCATGTCTAATTCCTAGAGATTTTAGACAAATTTTTGAAAAGAAATGCTAAAGTCTCCCGTTTTACTGATAACTAGGTGTTGTTGTTCTGTTCGCAAACATAATTTATTTTTGTTAATTTTATGTTATATGTAATTTATAGTAACTCATATTTTCAAACCATAATGTATATACATTTTCTGTGTTTTTATAACCTAAATGATACAAAGTAGTTTTTGAATTTAATTAAAAATATTAGAATCTCGTATTTTAAATGTTATCATTATAGCCAATTTACCCTAAATCAAAAGAGATGTTGATAGTTGGTTTGTGTTAAAATCCTAAAAGAATTAAAATAAGTTTGAAGAAAAAGAAGACCAAAATTTTTACAAGAAAACCGATTTTTTACAAAGAAGTCGAAATTTGCAAAGAAAAGAAAGAAATTTTTTTTTTCATAAACTTAATTCACAGAAAAAACTAATCCCCGACAATGGCGCCAAAAACTTGTTGAGGGGTCAAGTTTTACCCCAGTTAAAACCTACCTGCAAGTGTACATCAATCGCAGTAATACTTAGGGATCGAATCCACTGGGACTAGCAGTCATACTTAGAACCTATATGATTTTGGACTAAGCTAAGAGCAAAATATGCAAGGGTGTTGTCAGTGTTTTTATTTGGTTGTTATGGTTTTATTGATGCATATGAACCTACTCTACATGCTCATGGACAAATGATAGATCAATGAAAAGATTTGCATCAGACAGTAGAAAATTAAAGTAAACAAGTAGGAGTTAAAAACGACTAGGGGCATAAAGTTTCGGTCTAGAACACATCCACAATCCTCTCCACTTTCGAGGTTCAGGATTATATGCTTAATAACAAAAGGACGTAGACTTTCGAATGACCTCAAAATAATAAACACGCATAAAAATGATCAAGACTGATTGTTCACGATTTTAAAGTCGATCTACTTTCGAAGCCTACTTAGAAAGGCTTACTAATTAATACTAATAACATGGAAGACGAGCCCCTGTAGCATTACATATCATAGGTTTGGTTTGTGGAATAAGATCTATTTACTGTATGTAAATTTTAAATTGTGTCGACTACATATGTCTACGTAGTTCTCTTTTGGGATTATTAGCGATAACCTGCAATGTGCCTCTA
The DNA here is from genome assembly GCA_900406275.1 of Anastatica hierochuntica. Classification (NCBI taxonomy): domain Eukaryota; kingdom Viridiplantae; phylum Streptophyta; class Magnoliopsida; order Brassicales; family Brassicaceae; genus Anastatica; species Anastatica hierochuntica. The sequence goes on along the minus strand of OVAN01010253.1, from coordinate 4,056 downwards.
AAAAACAAGTTTGAGATTTTGTTAATGAAAATAGTACTTATTCTAATAGTGTGTACAAGTTAACCTCCGACAATTTCAGGCAAGAATATTATTATGATCCAAGTAAAGTATTTCCTTTTGCTTTGGCTACTATAATTTTCACATAAATTTACAAAGATGGTAATCAGCGCGAATATTTCCCTAGTTATTATACTAATTAATAGCTTCTTCTCCTGTCCACGTAAGCCTACAAGAGAAGCCCTCCCCTTCGGCCACATCAGCTTCCAACGTCCGACTATTCTAAGAAACAACGCCATGCCATTTTCAAGTGTCTCTAACTGCATAGATCTTCAAAACAGCATGAGCTCCACACCCTCTCTTTCTCCACCACACCAGCGTCGATCCCTTCCCCCTTGCAAACGAACCATAATCTGTTACACTGACTCCCTTCTCCTCTTCATCTCCCCACTCCTCCTTCGTAACTCCCTCTCTTACTTGCCCCCTTTAAATCCCCATCAATTGAATCGCCTCCCCAACTCTTCTTTCACCAACAACGTCATGACAATGACAACCTATATAAAGGTAACCTTCTCCCCAAACGAGTCCTTAACTGATTATTTCAACACCAGCCCTCTGCGAACTCCTCTGCTAGATGCCGCCATGGACCAGCTCGCCGACACCAGAACCTTAGTCGTGCTCTGATGTGATCATGACCAACGCCCAAGAGGTCTCGGAGCACGCGAACGAACAGCTTAAACCCGAGGAACTCGTTCCCGAGGAGCAGCTGGATCCAGAAAACGCCTTAGGCGAATCATCCGGTCCAATGACCCGATCCAAGAAGAAGGCGCTCAACCGTACCGTCAAAGACTTTATCCGACATCATCCAGGCAGCTTTGAGAGTGCTTATCCGATCGCGTTGATCGTGATTCAAGCCTCCAAAAGCCGTCACTAATGGATGTGACGGGTCTTGTGCTCTTTTTCCCTTCTCTCGGTTTTGTCCCATCGAGTTTTCCGAGAAAGGTTTTTAACGAGGCAAGTTCCGGGACTATTTTCCCGAGCCCATCAGTGACAACGGCCCCCGAAGACGAAGACCAATCAATTTGCTGCCCAAAGTAGTTGGTAGTTAGTAGTTTTTCATTAAGTACTTTTGCATTTAATGTTTTTCATTTAAGAGGTTGCTTCCTTACCTAACTCTTTTCCTATATAAGGAGCACTCCTCTCTCATTTGTAATCTATCCAAATTTTTAATCAACTTCTCTCTCTCTTTTGTTTCTCTCTCTAGAAAGCAAAAGAAACTTAGTGCTTTAGGAATTTTTTCCTTAGCAAATCTAAGCTGAAAGTCCGAGAGCATCCCGCAACTCTTCGGAAGTTTCACTCAATCCACGCACCGTCGTTCAGGTTCATCCTTTCGCCGTCACGATTACTTCGTGTTCGGATTCTTCCGAGAGTTGACCGTTCGGCCTCTGCATTCGTTCCAGCTCATCCGAACGTCCGTTCCCCATCCGGACGTCCGTTCCTCCGCGTATCCAGTCATCCGACCGTTCGTGCACCACATCCAAACGTGTCTCACCCTTAAATCGTTCAAGTCTCCTGCTACAACCTTTTCAACCATCAAGACGAGAAGCGCATCCTAGGAGCCGGTCCTTCGTCCCGATGAGAATCACATCAAGCTCTTTATCCCTGATTTTGAATGATAACTCTATGAGATTTGACATATGCATCTCTCTATATTGTCCTTGCGATAGAGTTTTGGTTTGGAATGGTAAGATCACCTACCCAGTTTTATGTTTATGATGTTTAGACCATCTCTAATGTATTCCTCTATTTTTTTCTCTATATTAGAGGAATTCTATAATAGAGGTGAGTTTCTCTCCAATATATTACTCTACTTTTTCCTCTAAAAAAGAATATTCTTCAAAGATTCTTTTTTAATTTTACAATTAACATTTTATACTTATAAATGTTGAAAAGTCACCCATTTATTATAACTTTTAGAAAATTTTCATAAAGTTGCAATACTATTTAAACTAAATACTTTATTATAAAAAATATTATAATAAAATAATAAAACAAAGTAAAAATTATCTTTTTTTATATCACAAAGTAGACATTATCTAACCATCAACATTAGTACATTTTTCTCATAAATAATCAATCAATGCATTCCGAAATGAGAAATGTGCTTCCTTATCTTTGATTTTTCTGAGTCGACTCAGAAACTCTTGGAACCGGTCATCTTCATCATATGGTATTTGGACTTATGGAGGTGGAGCTTCTCTTCCAATCCAATCGGTGCATCGAGATCACACTCATCCTCAATTATCATATTATGTAAAATTATACATGTAGTCATTATATCATATAACACCTTTTTTCCAAAAACATATCGGTCATTTCATAATAGCAAAACGTGATTGTAAAACTCTTAACGCTTGTTTTACATCTTTCCTACATGCTTCTTGTTGTGCTGCAAAATATTTTTTCTTTGGACCTACTGGCTCATGAATAGTTTGCACTATGGTTGACCATTTTGGATATATACCATCAGTCAAGTAATAACCCATAATGTATTCCTTGCCTTGAATGAGATAATGAACAGTTCAATAAAATTCAAATATCATTTGTTGAATAAAAATTTAAACTTTAAAATAAAATAATAATATTGTTTATTTACTTTTTTTTATAATTGTAAAAAATTAAAAATTATTATTTAAATAAAAAAAGTTATGTTTTATATGTAAAAAAGTTACACACTCAAGCCAATAAGTCCATATATGTGTTTTTACCATAACATACAAACATTAGACTAAAATTGATATGTTTACATTGTGGATCGGAATGTGTTGTTGTATGTACCAGCTGCTATTAGAGGTTGTTCGAAGGAGAGAGATCTCATAAGGATTTGGAGACATCATGACTTGAGAATGTAGTTGCAACAATGATGAACCTCCATTGATTTGTGACTCCCTCTGACTACGACCCCACGCTAATTGAAGTAGTGGACTCAAATTGAGACGCTAATTAGTTGTGAAGAGAGGGTTGATACTCTCTAATCATATCTTATGTTGCTCATGTACAGAATTACAAACCAAAACATGTCTATGTCATGTTCTAACAGGGAGGATACATCAATATTCTTTTTAGTTTTTCGCATTTTCAGGGACATGGAGGGGGAGAAACAAGGCCGACCCTTGCATAAGGCGCATGAAGTCATGCTTTAAGCCACACGTAAATTATTAAATCCATAGGCCACATCTTAAATAACCTTTTGGTGCAGTGATTCTATTATTTCCTTCTATAAAAAAATGTTTGGGATGACCGTACAAACGAAATACTGGTGTTTGAAAAAGAAATAAAATAACAACGTGATTTTTTTTGTTACACATTTACTTTATTGTTACTAATTTCCTTCAAAACATACTTCTATAGATATAAGTTTTTATGAATAATACTTAGATGTTTTGTTATATGTGTATTTGTGTGGTTGGTTATTTTAATAATTTGTTTTTATACATTTATGTTTTCATTTTTCGAAGATTTAGACATTAATTTCTTAGGTAACTTTTATTATTATGAATTTAATCAAATGATTATTATTATTTTTTGTTAAAAATTTTCAATGATTATTTACTTTTAAAAAATTAGTTTATCAAATGTTGGATTAATTTTTTTATGTGCTCGACTTGTTTTAAGCAAATGACTTTCCTACATTTACATAAAGATATTAAAAGTATTTAATGTGTCAGATTGGCCGAAATAAATTAAAGTTACATATTTTTAATACAATATAGAATAATAAATAATAATAACATCAATAATAATAAATGAATAAGATACCTGAGGCAAAAAAAAAAGATAATTAAAGTATCTTTTTAAAAATCAGCTATATGAAATATTACGGTGCTAAGTTAGCTTTAAGTCAGTGCGATTTCCAAATTCTGGTGGAGTTCCAATGGATGTAACCGCGGTCTCCATTGGTATGCATGGGACAAATTATGTATTCCCAAAGAGGATGGAGATTTAGGGTTTAAATCTCTAGAAGACTTTAATACAACCTTATTGGCAAAACAATTTTGG
>OVAN01010252.1:0-15951 GCA_900406275.1 Anastatica hierochuntica | reverse complement strand
TCGACTAAACCAAGCCAAATTCGGCATAATTATAAAACTTGGTTAACTCCTCATTTGCTCCTTGATCTTCAATCTAATTTGGTTCAGAATAAACCAATAAGGAAATTTTTTCTTGAAANGATAGAATAAATGGATCGGATCCTTCTTCTAACTCCTTAGTCGAATTTGGCAGCCCATTGTCCAAGTTCTCCTCGTCTTCACTATCACTCAGCTCTAGTTCAGCCTCTTGAGCATCCTATATTGCATCACCAGGATAATAGGATCCTTGGATTCTTTTTCAAGCTCTAAGACTACAGAGTCTGTGAAAATATATCCCTCTCCTACTCTAACGGGAATGTTATCTAGAATACACACTGGTCTTCGAATAGACCTATCTGCAAGCACCAATGACATTCTCGTGGGATTATAATTAGTCAGATTCAGAAGCTGCGATACCGAAAGTGGTATCACACTAACTCCTGACCCCAAATCGCAGAGACATCGCTCAAAGGTAAGCGATCCAATCCTGCAAGGCAATACGAAAGGACCTGGATCCTCCCGTTTCTCCGGTGCGATGTTCTAAAGGATTGCGCTAAACTCCGTAGTAAGAACTGATATAACATGCTCTAATGTCATGCGCTCTGAAAGAATCTCCTTCATGTACCTCTTAAGAGAAGGTACCATCTTGATTGCTTCTACGAAAGGCAATCACACATGTAATCACCAACTAGATTCTTCAACTTCTCATACTCGCGTTCCTTGATCTTTTTACGGGGTCTGGAAGGATGCGGAGGCTTGGGAACATAAGATGGGGGTGGTACATACTGATATTCAACCTCATGCGCATCCGATTCTTTGCGAAAATTCGATACACCTTCGTCAGGACAGGGATTGATCAATCTTGGAGCAAGGATCGATCGGTCGTTGTCCTTCTCTCCATACACTTTATTTGTCATGGATCGATCAATCTTGGGGCAAGGATCGACCGATCCTTGTCCTTTTGGCCTGGACGAGTTTTTCAACTCTTTGCCACTCAGCGTAATGACACTACAATATTCCTTCGGATTCTTCTCCGGTTTGCCTGGAATGACTCCCGGTGGAGCTAATGTTGCTCGCAGAATTCTAAGCAACCTGTGTTTCTAAAAAATTCATGTGTGTGCTCAATGTCTCGAACTTCCCTTTGAGATCATTGTACATGTTATCCACCTTCTGATTCAAGTCTGCAGAGGAATTTTTCTGATTCTCCAGCACTTGCTGCAACATTTTCTTTAGCTCACTATCTTGAGAAGATGTAGAAGATTGTCCTTGATTCTTATTCTGATACCCCAACTGATAGTTGTTCTTGAATCCTCCTGAACAAAACTGCTTTTGTTGATAGCCACTGTTTCTGAAACCACTGTTTTGATTCTTGTTCTGAAACTCGGAGTTAAGACACTCGGATTCTGTTGGAATGGCTTGTTCTGGAATTGGTTTTTTTGGTTGAAACCTTTGTTACCTAAATTCCCTTGACCTCCAATGTAATTCACATCTGCTTGTCCACCATTCAGCTCCTCAGTCATGAACTCATGATACAACTGTCCCATTTTCTACTCTTGAAGCACAAGTGCTTCATTCTGCTCCCCAAAAAAGTTCACTCCTTGCTAATATCTTCTCATTAGCTCATCAAGCTTTGACTGCAGATCATCAATTCTCTTGCCATCTGATGATACAACTCCTCTACCATGGTCATAATTTGATCTTTGATTAGCCTGTTATTCACCATGTTATTCACCAGCATGCAAGCTTCTTCCATAGTCTTGGTCATGAAATCACCATTGCTCGCGGTGTCCATAACATTCTGATATTTCTCCTCAACCCCATTATAGAAAATGTTGAGGATATTCCAATAAGAACCCATGGTGAAGACAATCATTAAGGTACTCCTTGAATCTTTCCCAAGCTGCATGAAAACTCTCAGAACTCAATTGGTGAAATCCAGCAATCTTGTTTCGGAGAGACATAGACCTTAATTTCGTGAAGAAATGCCCAAGGAAGGCAGCCTTGATCTCGTCCGATGTCGTCAAAGAATTAGGCTTTAGACTGTTATACCATCTTGTATATTTTTCATTCAGAGGGAAACTGAACAACCTGCATTTCATAGCTTCAGCAGGTACTCTGTTGAGCTGGATAGTATTGCAGATGGCTTCAAATTTATCCACATGGTGCATTGGGTTCTGTGATGGCAACCCATGAAATTGATTATGCTGCACCAAGTTAATGAGACCGGTCTAGATCTCAAAGTCTCATCCCTTTATGGGAGGCAGACAAATCCCAGCACGACTCGCATAGAAAGCCTCAAGAGTGTCATATAGCGCTAGAGTCATCCTCTGTTGAGGTTGATTTGCGCGTTGTTGTCTCTCAACTGCAACATTTTGCTGGCCAATTTGCTAAGCACCAACATTAGCATTACCACCACCTCCAGCAGGTGGGTCATCTCCTGGAAGGATTCCAAGAAAGAGAGGATTTTGATGAACTTGAAGATTCTCATTGCGGTCACCCATGAATTCCGTAAACTCAAACTCCTCAATAACCTCAAGTAGCTTCTCCTTCTTCTTCTGCTTCTCTAGATGCGCAGGTTTCGGTTCAAAATCGAGAAAGTATGAGGCATGTTCATGCACCTGAAAGCACAAAAATAAAGAAGAAAAAGAAGAGGTTAAACAAAATAAAAAAAAATGCCTTATGCACGCAATGATCCTAGGTTTTAAGATGACCTATTGGTCCTCAGCAACTGCGCCATAAAACTTGATAGTCCAGGTTTTCATCCAAGATAACATTGCAAGCGCACAGAAGTACGTTTTACTGGTTCGGGATCGAATCCACAGAGACCAAAGGTAGCACGAAGAATTTCGTATCAAATAGCGGGCTAAAGCGAAAGAGATGTTTTGTAAGAGATGCAATAATCTAAAATTAAGAAAGCAAAGTAAGCAAGCAAGCAAAAGCGGAGTTGTAAATCAATCAAAGAAGAGTTGGGCTTTGGGTATTCTGAAGGAAATATTTCATTGAAGACTCGAATTATTGACTAGGGAACATGTTTTAAACCGTCTTGAACTCAAACACAATTATAGAATTGATCTATTTCCGTAGTATCAACTCTCTATGTACTAGAAACCTCGAGACTAACTTTCGTTGACTCTCAAATTCTAATCATGCATTCTAAACAAGTTTGATGGGTTCACAATTCACTTAAACATCAACTTCAATTGACTTAAGATGAATTGCTCATTTAGGATTCTTTCAGGCATTTAAACAAACACTTTCCAGGCGTTAAACAACCTAAGATAAGAAACTAAGTGATCAGTTTAATATCATGCATTATAAACAATCCTAGAAAAAGATCTAATTGATTAAATCCCTAATCATACAATTCTATGTCAACAATTCATGAATCTCTATGCAAGAACCCTAAACCCAACAAATAAACCACTCATTCATGATCATAGAATCAACACAAATCAAATCAAAGAGAGTCATCATTATATTAATCAATAAACAAAGAGTAAGGTTCAGAATTCTTCTCGGATTCGAAGTACGGAAGATGATTCTTGTCCTTAGGTTACAAATCTCTCTCTTGCTCTCAAAAACTTAGAAAATAGCATTATGATACAGGAAACACGAGCTTAGGTTTTTGTTATGAAATCCGGTTCAAGAAAATTCGGTTTGGTTCTTCGTAAAATCGGTCCGATAAACGGGACAGGGATCGATCTATCTTAAGACAAGGATCGATTGATCCTTGTCCATCTGTTTGGATATTTTCAGCCTTCCAGAAAACTTCCTTCGATGCTTGAAATCCATCCAAAATGCATTATTTTCGCATATCCAAGCTCGATTCCTGTAAAATCACTAAAGAACACAAATACGCACCAAAGAGATCCCAATTCATACTAAAAACCATAATTCTCGAGTAAAAACTATAATAAAAACCCTCTAAAATACTAACACATCAATATGACCCATCCACCAAAGAAATCAAATACAAATAGCTCGGAAAAATATACAGTACCCATATTAAATAGAAAAAGAACCGATTTGCAAAAGGCTTAAATTTGGTAGTGAAAGACAATTGGGAAATCAAACCAGAAGGGAGACATGTGGATCTAGTTGCTAGCTCTATGTACAATAACGAAAAAAACAGAATAGAGTAAGATATGAACTCCATGCTAAGCTAATAGAGATTACTCCATCAAATCCATGTGATGTTTGCTTTCTTATAATCATTTGTCAGGAAGACTAAAGAAGTCATAACACATGCGTTCAGAGACCTTATGGTCCTTACCTACTCTGCCAAATGCTTTCATTCCGAATCAGACGGTATAAATCTGCATCCATTCCTTTTTATGTTAACAAACTGGAATTATATGTCGTGATTCGGAACAAAATGCAAATGAAGGGTCCCTTCCCTTACATCTGAAAGTGTTAAGGAACATGTACATAACATCTTTTGAACAAGAAGATTTGCATTCAGGAGTAGCAGTTGACAAGTTCAACAAACTAAGAATATTGAGTATCACTAAACAAAAAGGAAGAAGCAAGAGTGACTCACAGCTGCCACTTTTTGTCTCATCCATTAGTTCTTAAGGTTTATAAATTGCAAAGGGTTCTCGAAATCTAAAACCTGAAAAACTAAATAGCAACAATTCCATTTAACCAGAACACATAATAAACATCTGATTCACAAGAAACTCCATACGAAATTCGTAAAAGGGATTGCCAAATCGAGAAAGATACATAGAAAAGGCGATAGTCTATGCAACAACAAATGATGTTCTTTGTGAAGCGACATTACACGTCTGTTTGGCAGTTGAAGTTCAAATTACAACAATGGCCTCAATTTCAAAAAAGAACTTTTTTGTAAAACTGTAAGATTGTAGAAAAATCTCGAAATATTGAATTTGAGAAAAACTTTTGATAACACCCCAAATTCGACAATTAGATACTCGGAAAGAGTGAGAAGCTACGACCATAGAAACGAGGAAAGTCACCGTCGGTGCTGCAAAACGACTGATGATTAAGCCCATTTTGATTCTCGCACTACCGGAAACAACGAGAAGGCACCGTCCACTGGTTCTTATTCTTATTCTCAGTCGAGTTCATGGCCCATGACCCCAATATCTCAGACACATCAAATTTTAACTTTACACAAAAATATTTAACAGATTTTTCAAAAAATGAAATCCAGTTAAATTAGGAAGTAATTACAGAAGATGACATTTTTCTAACCATCTAAACGATTTGGTGTCTTTATGGATATTTGTCACTTTCACCAGGTATGAAGTGTTTTTAGACGGTTTTACCCCTGCCACAGATCGTTAGAAGCTTCTTATGCTGGAAGGTATATAGTTAGATTGGTTAAATCAATATCGTCCGTTACGAAAGTGAAAAGCAAGATCGTGCGTTTGAAATTAAAACTGAGGGATTAATCTCATATTGACGTGCATCTACGGATCCAAGGGCTCATGTTTGTCGGTATGGGTGTTTCTTATTGTCGAGCAGATAAAGACATAACAATCGATGTTTGAGAGTATAAGCGACGCTATAGTCACTATTTCTCTTCCTATGTATTGTGTTTTTGAAGGAGGTAAGGAGACACCTTCTCTTCTCCTAAACAAAAATGTGTGTGTGTGTGTGTGTGTGTGTGTGTGTGTGTGTGTGTGTGTGTGTGTGTGTGTTTGTTGACTTGGAGTTTAAGAAATAGTTGACATTTTTTATACATTTCGATGTGCAGTGAATAGGGAATAAGTGAAAATTGTATGGAGTTATCTAGTGAATGGAGCTATTCGAAAAATCTCTTTGGGAGTTTTGCGTTGACACAGAGCGCCTTTCAAATTCGAACCTTTTTGAGTTGCCACATGATATTGTATTTCGAGGTCTTTGTTAATTTGGGGGTTTCGACAAAAAGTGTTTGTAAACAGATTTTTTCGTATAATGGTTGCAGATAACAACAACTCCATGAATGAGTTTGAATGCGTTGGATCCAGACACGCACCCCGAGTGGTAACTATCATTGTGGTGTGCGAGGTATGAGATTTAAAATGTGGATCAATCCACGTGGATTAATGGGAAGAAATCGTAATATGACCTACTTCTTTGCAGGCTAGAGAGGAGGAACATGTTGGTGTGAGTATGGAAGCATAAGACATTGAGGTGAGGGTTAATTGATTTAGTATTACATCCAATTACCTCTATCTGTTGATACAAAAACACAATGTTACATCTAACCTAACTTTGTGGATTAATCTACATGGACTAGCACAAGTGTCCCGTTTATCCCGTAAAATAATGACCAAAAGATGATGTCCACATGCAAGAACAACAAGGAACCGAGGTGAGGATTGTTCTGAAGTGAGTATAAAAGAACAACAAGGAACATGATCCTTGTCAAAATCATGTTATTCTTTATTGTCTTCTGTATGTTCTTTATGGTATGCTAAACTTACATGATTTTCTTATTGTTGTATGGTTTTCATCTCAGCTGCTTTATTTGCCCCAACACATGTTTTGGAACCTGTGCTAGTCCTTGTGGACAAGTCCACATATTCTTATCAGTAATGCAATGACTTTAATGGTAATATATTGCACTAAGCTACATGAATGTATTACAACAACGCAAAAAAACCTCACATGTGTTTGTTCTTCTTCCATGCTCACTACAACAAGTTCTTCTTCCATGATCATAGCATCATGTCGTCACCTATTTTGCATAGCACCATGGTTTTTTGTGTATTTTTTTATGTAAGATTTTTTTTTAGACAATTCTTTTTTTCTGTGATAGATTACTAATATAGTCGATCGTAATGGACATACTTGAATCACTTGTTAATGTTGTTTCATATAGTGGTATATCATCATTGTTTGCTTATACTTTAAAAACATGTGAGTAATTCAATCATGTGGACTATTTCATTTGGATTGATCCAACAAAAAAGACGGTACATAATCATATGGACCACTCCGTTCTGGATGCATCCATTTGAATTGATTCTAAAGAGTTATATACAAATCAAAAATGAAGTGAAAGCCATAATCAAAACCAAATTTCACCACCAAAATCATCGGTTAGAGAAAATTGAGAGATCAACTCAACAATCCAAGTTGAGAAGTGGATCATCAATCTTGAAAATAACATAATGAACATTTTTAGGGATAAAATAAAGGCCAACCGCAATGGCATTGGAGGAGGAACGAAGTATGCGGCTATTTCATTGGATGCTGATTATCGAATCATGAGTTTTGAAATATGTCGTCTATCCTGATATGTGTTACATGATTGTTTTCGTATCGTTTTTTTGTAATTTTTCCAATTATGTATGGATTGTTGCATGTGGACAGATCCATAGGGACAATCTTTTATCTTTTGACTAATCCATCGTATGATTGTGTAGATGGTAATTCCAAGTTTTATATGATCTGACATTAGTTAATATATGGGAAACAATTAGATTTCATTTCATTAAAACGAATAACTATGTGAAAACCCATGTAAGTTCTGAGAAACAGCAGCTGTAGCCATTTTAAAAAAATTTCTATTTCTCTCTCTCTCTCTCTCTCTCTCTCACGCAAGTTAAAGCTATGGCGCACCTCCGCACATGTAGATCAAAAAACTTTCCAAACGCTGAACTCCTAATAATTTTAAACTTCTCTGTTCCTTTCAAACAACTTGCCACCACCGATAATAAATCAATCTTCGAGTAAATCGCCATCATCGAAGACTGCAAAACCCAAACTAAAAGAAAAAGAGGAAATTGCCAAAATGGAACAAAAAAAAACAATATGATTGTCGTTATAGGATAAATCAATATTTGTGCCATTTTTTCCTTTAATGCCCTTTCATTAATCAAAATTAATGAAAAAATAGTTTTACAAGTAAAAAAATAGAAAAAATAGGGAAGATGGTCCAAATACTCATATCAACATACATGTATTTTTATTTTGGTTTAAAAAATTTAAAGATGCATTTCATACTTTGTTCTACGAAAAGGAGTTGTTAGGTTCTGCCAAAAAACAGCCAAGTTGAAACGGAAATCCATACTTTCTTAAGCAATCACATGCATTAGAAAGGAAAAATCAAAATATCTATAAAATTATAAATCTGTGGAATTATTTATCTACATATTTCAAAGCGGGTTGCAAAATTTTGGAATAGAACATCCACTCTTACACTCTTGTTCTAATTAATTTAAAATGAATAATCTACATTTACCAGCCTGTCTAATAAAAGCAGAATGATTTCTCAAACCTCTTCTTTTGTTTCTACGCAAAGTTGAAACGTGATTCTACAGATAAAGTTGACCATATCTTTGGAAATAAGGGAAGTAGAGTTNATATATATATATATATATATATATGCAAATCTTTTAAATTTTGAAATTTTCATATTTGATTTACGTCGGTTTTTTTTTAAATGAAACCCTAAGCTTGTAAAAATTGTCGTTGATTAACAAAAAATTGATCTTTGGATTTTCACAAAATTTTCTTATTCAATGATGCATATTTTTGCATCATGTGGTGTGTGGGAATTGGGCGAATCTATAGGATAGAGAGTCCCGGTTGAAGAAGAGAAAGGGGGTAGGTTACTTGTTTTGGATGCGAGCTCCACTTTAGAAGAGTTAATGATATGATTTCGAAGGATTTCAGTATCGAAGAGGATGCCAATTTGGAGTTGAGTTATCTACCTAGAGACTTGATCAATACAACTGAATTCCCTCCCGTGATAATTTCAAACAAATGACAACTGAATAATTTTTTTGGTTTCGTTAAGAAGAATGCCTCCCATCGATTGTATGTAACATATAAATCAAAGTTTGGCAATTCATACAAAGGCCACATTGATCTTAAAATGACGCCTACAGATTCAAGTACTACTAAAGAGGATCAAAATTCTTGTCACAATGGGAACGATTCAAATAATGTTAGGGATGATATGCGTAGAGAGAAGAAGAAAGGAAAGATGAAGCAAGTCGACTTTTAAAGAGATGATTTTGATGTTGAGACCATGAGCTGTGAAAAACAAAACAGAGGAAATTCTTTGGTCGATGCTGTTAAGCAGGACCAACTTTTTCGCAACAAAACCATGTTGAAGTCGACGCTCGAGATAGTGCTATGAAGCATATCTTTTTCTACACTGTTATCAAATCCGATAGGAAGGTATGGTATATTAGGTGGAAAGATATTGCATGCAATTGGTCTGTCCAAGCAGAATGTTTGAAGGAATCCGCATATTTTATCATTAAAAAGTATGTATATGAACATTCATGTGCACCTTCAAGCAGAACCAATTCTGGTAAGACACCTTCAGTGGAGACAATAGGAAGCCTAATAATGCATAAATTTGAAGGTATGAAGGAAGGTCCTAAACCTAATGATATTGCGCAGATCATGCGTACTGATCATTGATTTGAGATCTCATATTATTTAGCATGCATGGGATGCACGTGAATTTGCGGTAAATGCTGTCATAGGTATTCCGGAGAAGAGCTACGAAAAAAATACCAAAATACTTGCACATGCTTGGAGACGCTAATCCGGGGACACATTCGTCATATGAGACTGACATTGATGGTAGACTGTTTATTGCGTTTGGCCAATCGGTTGGAGGGTTTTACAAATTCATCAGGCGTATTATTGTCATTGATTTTTGAAGAGTAAATACAAAGGAGTTCTATTGGTTGCAACTGCTTTAGACAGAAATTCAAATTTGTATCCTATTGCATTCGGGGTAGTCGACTCTGAGAATGATCGTTCTTGGGATTGGTTTTGTAGACAGCTAAAGGTTGTTATTGCTGATGATTCTGATCTAGATTTCATTTCAGACAGGCACGAGTCAATCGCTAAGGCACTTGATGATGCAATACGGGCTGGACAGGAAGCTGAGATTGAGCTAAGTGACAGTGAAGAGGAAGAAAGCATGGACAAAGAGATGGACTTGGCGAGTTTAGATGTTGAACCAGAATAAGATCCATTTATTTTCACTAATGGGCATGTTACTAAATCTCAAACAAAGAGGCTTCAGAACCAAATTGCAACATTGGTTTATGTGGAACCAATCTCGATTTCAGATCAAGAAGCAAACTAGATTTAATCAAGACTTTCAACCATTCGTTTTTCAGCCTTGATTAGTCGAATTTAGTTAGTTGGTTTTAGTTGATTTTAGACTTGGTTTATTTTCTTATATCTTGGTTTAGTTTGGGCGATATTTCCTTTTAGTTTTAGGAATGGATTTCGCAGAACCCTAGTAGTCTTAGGTTATTTATATCTTGTTCTGCAGACTTTTGAGAGATATCCAGAGTTTTAAGTTAATTAAAGTTTTTCTTTCTTCTTTCAAAGAGAGTGAATCCTTGTTCATCATTGAACAAAACTGAATTGCTAAAGAGTTAATTCTCTAAGAGCTTCTTTATTTAAGATCAATAAAGAGTTAATTCTCTAGATCTTGAATAATTCTATCCAAACTCCCTTCATCAAAAATCCAGAGTTTTTTTTGGCAGAAATAAACCCAGAAAGTCAGATCTAAAACTTCTGTTTTCTTGTTCAGAAAGATCAGAGACTAAAAACCTCCCTTAAGGATTGCATCAAGTGGTATCAGAGCAATCTGAACATAGAAAAATCGGGTATTTCTCACCCTTTTCTGCGAATTTTTTTCTATTTTGGGGAAACACTTTGTTCTTTCTTTTCTCTTCTATCTTAAATTAACAAAGGCTTAAGATACAGGAATCAGCAAAAAAAACGAAAAAGCTGGAAAAAATCTGAAAAAGCTGAAGAGAAATCTAGCTTCTTGTGGTAAAGGGGTTGCAGCTGTAATTTCCGCTACAAGTTTCAGGCCTTTGCTGAAATAATATTTTCTCTCTATCTTCTTATTTGGGGACTTGGGTAATTGATTCAAAGGTTTGGTTTGGTTTTTTCTCTGCTGAGCTATAGATTCACGAAAATTCAGAAGCAAAAAGACATACAAAATCGAGAGAAATACTAAGAGATTGTGAGGCTTCGGTTACGTTTTACTAATCTAACAAGTTTGTTTCGAGTTTTCTGAATTGTTGTCGCAGGGAAGACATGTCAGGGACTGATGAATCTCGGTAGCCAGCACCACTTATGCTTGGCAAACTCTAGCTCGAGGCCATTGTGGCTGAAGTTATTAAGACTATGCGCAAATCTGACCTTCTTAATACTTCTAACAATGATCAAGTTTTGCAGGAATCTCAGGAACAGAAGCACGCATGAGAGAAGCGTGAGGGCAAACAAATTGTTGGAACTTCGCATTATGAGGAATTACTTTCAGACGACGAATTGGATCTGCAATATTCTGAAGCAGAAAACCGTCCTCGTAGGCGCAGTACACGACGGATTCGAGAAGCTGCAGGTGATGATAATCTCGGCAATCTCAAGCTTCGTATTCCATATTTTGAAGGAAAGAATGATCCAGATGCTTATCTGGAATGGGAAAAGAAGATGGAGTTGGTTTTCGATGTTCAGAACTATTCGGAGCAGAAGAAAGTAAGGCTAGCAGCCACTGAATTCAGCGGTTATGCACTTTACTGGTGGGATCAGATTTTGACTTCTAGGAGACGAACGGGCAAAGCTCAAGTTGTTTCATGGTTTGAGTTCAAAACTCGTATGAAACGCCGCTTTGTGCCCAGCCACTACAATAAAGAAATCCCTCAGAAACTCTGTAGGCTTTCTCAAGGATTAAAGAGTGTTGACGATTATTATCAAGAGATGGAAACACTCATGATAAGAGCTGACATTGATAAGGCTGAGAATGCAACAATGGCTCGATTCCAGGCTGGTTTAAACCGCGAAATTCAAGATAATCTGGAGATGCATGATTACAACGACATATATGAGCTGCTCCACAAGGCTATTCTCATCGAATAGAGGCTGAAGCGTAAGGCAACGCAACGGAATTTTTCCAACAATTTCCGATATTCAAAACCAGAAAATTCAGGCGGAAAAAACTAGGGAAGAACTGAAGAGTATCTCGCGCGAAGACAAGAACAAGCCAGTTGTTGTTCGTTCCAGGGATGTTAAGTGCTATAAATGTCAAGGATTTAGACATTATGCGAGTGAATGCACCAACAAAAAGGCGATGCTAATTCTGGATAGTGGAGAACTTGTGTCTGATGATGAGAAATCAGCGAGTTCTGAGGAGAAAATCATAGACTATCCAGTCTATGGGAAGCTTATGGTGACAAGGAGATCACTGGCTGTGCAAATTACACCATCTGAGAATGATCAAAGGGAGGATTTATTCCATACTCGTTGTTTAGTTTCTGATAAAATTTGCAGTTTGATCATTGATAGTGGAAGTTGTACTAACGTTGCGAGTGAATCTTTTGTAGAGAAACTTGGACTGGAAACAAAGAAACACCCAACGCCATACAAGCTGCAGTGGCTGAAGGAGGATGGTGAGCTTAAGGTGTCTGAACAAGTGATAGTTCCGTTCAGAATTGTGAGATACAGCGATGTCGTGTTATGTGATGTTTTGACAATGGATTCAAATCATCTTCTGCTGGGAAGACCATGGAAATTCGATAAAAAGGCTGTCCATGATGGATTCACAAACCGTTATTCATTTAAACATCAAAAAGAAGATTGTGTTGGCTCCTTTGTCTCCACAGGAGGTGTATGCCGATCAAATTTAGCTTACACGTCTCAAATCTGCAAATGAAACTCACGCCTAGGCCGCAAAATCCAAGGATACAAAAGAAATTCTTTTCATGGCTAAGGTAAGTGACATTACTAAAGTTATGCGTCTTTCGCAGCCTATGTTTTTGTTTATTTCTAAGGGACTAACCATTTCTGCTGAGCTTTCACTAGAGATTCCGAGTGATCTTAAGGACCTATTGCAGGAATATGCAGATGTTTTTCCTGAGGAGATGTCGCAGGGACTGCCTCCAATTCGCAGAATTGAACATCAAATTGACTTTGTACCATGAGCGTCTCTTCCAAACAAACCCGCATACAGAGTGAACCCGGAGGAAACTAAAGAGCTACAGTGACAAATTGACGAGCTGATGGAGAAGTAGCACATTCGTGAAAGCATGAGTCCTTGCGATGTACCTATCTTACTCGTGCCAAAGAAGGATGGAAGTTGGCGCATGTGCGTAGATTGCAGAGCCATCAACAATATCACTGTAAAGTATCGACATCCTATTCCTAGATTAGATGATATGTTGGATGAACAACATGGTTGTTGTGTGTTTTCTAAGATTGATTTACGAAGTGGTTATCATCATATTAAGATGAAAGAAGGTGATGGATGGAAAACTGCACTTAAGACTAAACATGGATTATATGAATGGCTGGTTATGCCTTTTGGACTTACGAATGCACCTAGTACACTTATGCGATTGATGAATCACATTTTGAGAGCTTTTATAGGTCATTTTGTTGTTGTTTATTTCGATGACATCTTGATTTATAGTAAGAGAATTGTTGATCATATTACTCATCTGAAATTGGTTCTAGAAGTACTTAGGAAAGAGACTTTGTTTGCTAATTTTAAGAAATGTACTTTTGGGACAAATCACCTTGTGTTTTTAGGCTTTGTTGTTACAGCACATGGAGTCAAGGTGGATGAAGATAAGATTAAAGCGATTAAAGAGTGGCCGAGTCCAACAAATGTTGGTGAAGTACGAAGTTTTCATGGACTGGCTGGGTTTTATCGTCGGTTTATTAAAGATTTCAGCACTCTGGCCGCACCACTTACAGAAGTAATCAAGAAGAATGTGGGCTTCAAGTGGGAAAAAGAACAAGAAGATGCTTTCCATCAACTAAAAGGGAAGCTAATCATCTTTTGCTTGTTCTTCCTGATTTTACTAAAACATTCGAAATTGAATGCGATGCTTCTGGTGTAGGAATTGGGGCTGTATTGATGCAGGAGAGGAAGCCCATTGCTTATTTTAGTGAGAAATTCAGTGGAGCAAGGCTGAATTATCCCACATATGATAAAGAATTGTACGCGCTGATTCGAGCTCTTGAGACTTGGCAACATTACCTTTGGCCGAAAGAGTTTGTGATCCATACAGATCATGAGTCTCTTAAGAATTTAAAAGGGATAGCAAAAGCTGAATAAACGGCACACCAAATGGGTAGAATTCCTTGAGACATTTCCTTATGTGATTAATTACAAACAAGGTAAATAGAATATAGTTGTTGATGCACTGTCTAGATGGTATGTGTTACTTTCGGCATTAAAAACTAAACTGCTAGGCTTTGATCACGTGAGAACATACTATGTGGATGATCCTGATTTCCAAGAGCATTTTAGAGCTAGTGGTAGTCATTCCAGCACTGTCTTTTATCAATCTAATGGGTTTTTGTTCTATGGAAACCGTTTGTGTTTACCACGATGTTCCTTGCGAGATTTATTAGTCAGGGGATCGCATGAGGGCAGTTCAATGGGACATTTCAGAGTGGATAAGACTCATCATGTGCTAAAAGAACATTTTTACTGGCCGCATATGAAGAAGGACATGGAGAAGTTCTGCAATAGATGCATAGTCTGCGCCCAAGGAAAGATACAAATAGCTCGCAAGGTTTGTATACCCCTCTGCCTATTCCTACGACCCCATGGGTTGATATTTCTATGGATTTTGTGCTTGGGTTGCCTAGGACTAAAAGGGGTAGAGATTCAATCTTCGTTGTTGTCGATAGATTCTCTAAAGTGGCTCACTTTATTGCTTGCCATAAGACTGATTTGTTCTTCAAGAATGTTGTACGTTTACATGGAATGCCTAGGACCATTGTTTGTGATAGGGATGCTAAGTTTCTTAGCTATATTTGGAAGACTTTATGGTCTAGATTAGGGACAAAGTTGTTGTTTTCTACTACATGTCATCCTCAAATTGATGGACAGACTGAAGTTGTTGATAGATCTTTGTCTGCTCTTTTGCGTTCTATTATTGGGAAAAATATCAAGTCTTGGCAAGATTGCTTGTCACATGATGAGTTTGCTTATAATAATTCGGTTAATAGGACCACCAAATTTTTTCCATTTCAGACTGTGTATGGATTTAGTCATTTGACTCCATTGGATTTATTACCTTTACCTTTGAAAGAACAAGCTAATCTTGATGGAAAAGCCAAGATCGAGTACATTGTTTCTTTGCATGAACAGGTTAAGAAGAACATTGAATCCAACATGGAGACATATGCCAGACACGTTAATAAGAAGAGGAAGGAGCTGATTTTAGAACCTGGCGACATGGTTCTGATTCGTCTAAGAAAGGAGAGATTTCCGGAAGAAAGAAAGTCCAAGCTGAACAAACGGACAGATGGTCCATTCAGAGTGCTCGAACGCATCAACAACAATGCATATAAGATTGATCTTCAAGGTAAGTATACCGTGAGTTCGACTTTTAATGTTGCTGACTTGATTCTTTACCCTGCAGGAAATGCGGATTTCAGGGGAAATCCTTTTAAAAGGGGAGGGGATTATGCAATACGGGCTGGACAGGAAGCTGAGATGGAGCTAAGTGACAGTGAAGACGAAGAAAGCATGGACAAAGAGATGGACTTGGCGAGTTTAGATGCTGAACCAGAACAAGATCCATTTATTTTCACTAATTGGCAAGTTACTAGATCTCAGACAAAGCGGCTTCAAAACCAAATTGCAACATTGGTTTATGTGGAACCAATCTCGATTTCAGATCAAGAAGCAAACCAGAATTTAATCAAGACTTTCAACCATTCGGTTTTCAGCCTTGATGAGTCGAATTTAGTTAGTTGGTTTTAGTTAATTTTAGACTTTGTTTATTTTCTTATTTCTTGGTTTAGTTTGGGCGAAATTTCCTTTTAGTTTTAGGAATGGATTTCGCAGAACCCTAGTAGTCTTAGGTTATTTATATCTTGTTCTGCAGACTTTTGAGAGATATCTTGAGTTTTAAGTTAATCAAAGTTTTTCTTTCTTCTTTCAAAGAGAGTGAATCCTTGTTCATCATTGAA
>OVAN01010251.1:0-15955 GCA_900406275.1 Anastatica hierochuntica | reverse complement strand
ATGTTCCTATCATTAATAAAGACATCCTTCTCATTAGTTTCTCAACAATATCCTGATTTAACCGTATAATTACCATACTTGGTAAAGTGTCATACTAGACCATCATATGTACAAGTTCGACTTGGTTGAATTCCTCTAATTAAAGGTATATTTGTTGGGTACATAAATTCTTGAAGAGCTTGTAAATGCCATTCCCTTGTAGCAGGGTTTATTAAATGTTGAACCTCTAGATTTGGGTGCCAAATACATCCGCGACCCCAGGCTGGCCGTGGATTTACATCTGGGACCCATGGGGCGTTCCAGACTGATACTTTTATCCCTGATCCGATCCTTACTCGTACCCCATGCCTGAGAAGCTCTTGGCCAGAAAAAATACTTCGCCATCCAAATGAAGGAGGGTTTGGTTTAGTTTCCCACAAAGGATGCCCATTCCTATAATATCGTCCTTTTAACACTCGCGTAACCAAAGAGTTCAGAAACTATATCAGTCTCCACAATTGTTTTGCCAGTAAAGTCGTGTTAAAATATTCCAATGATTTGAACCCCAAACCACCTTCAGCTTTGGGTATACGTAGTTTTCCCCATGCATGCCAATGGAGACAACGATTACATCCATTAGAACTCCACCCGAATTTAGAAATCGCACTAGTTAACTTGGTTGTTAACTCATGGGGGAGCTTGAAGCAAGACATAACATAATTTGGGAGTGCTAAAGCCACTGTCTTTATCAGGAACTCTTTGCCTCCCTTTGATAAAAATTTAGATGATCATCCATTTACCCGATCGCCTAGTCGTTCTTTAATGTCATTGATATTTTTACTCTTTGAAACCCCAGACTCTCGGGGATACCTAAATAGGAACCCATACCTCATTCCTTGGCAATCCCTAATAATTGTTTCATATTGTCCCTGACAGGTAGTGGAATATTATGACCAAACATAACTGATGATTTTTCAAAATTTATCAGTTGTCCTGAAGTTATTCCATAATCCCTCATCACATCTAGCATCGCTTGACACTGTATATCATTTGCTTTACAGAAAAACAAACTATCATCAGCGAAAAGCAAGTTCGAAATTGCTGGGCTACGCTTAGCAATCTTTATTCCAGATATTCCTCCATCTTGCTCCTTTCGTTTTATGTTAGCAATCAGGACCTCTATATAAATAATAAATAGGTATGGAGATAGCGGATCTCCCTACCTGAGGCCTCTTCGTGGCATAATATGTCCTGTTGGCGGTCCATTAAAAAGCACTTTATAAGTTACAGATCATACACACCACATTATCCACGCAATCCATTGTGATCCAAACCCCATCTTGCCCAACATTGCTTCCAGAAAGGTCCATTCTATCCGATCATAAGCTTTGCTCATGTCCGTTTTAATTGCCATAAAATCGTATTTGCAAGCTTTATTTGTGCGAAGCCCATGAAACATCTCTTGTGCTATTAGAATATTATTTGTGATCAACCTTCCTGAAACAAAAGCTAATTGTGTTTCTGATCCTACCCTTGGGAGAAACTGTTTCAGCCGCAGACACAAAATCTTGGAGATTATTTTGTGTATCACATTACATAAACTTATATGCCTCAACTGTGACATCATTTTTGGCTGGTCAATTTTTGGTATCAGGAAAATATTTGTCTCGTTCAAATGATTATCGAATCTCTCTGTCTAGAAGAACTGTCGTACTAGAACAATCAAACATCTTCCTTTAGGACTCCCCAAAACCTTTGATAAAAAGAGCCGTCATCCCATTTGGGCCTGAGGCTTTTTCTGGATGCATTGCAAATAAAGCTTTTTTTAATTTCCAATTCTGACACTTCACATATTAATATCCTACTCATATCCTCCGAGATAACTGGTGTGATATTTTGTAGGACCCCCGTGAATTCACCCGTATCCGTAGGATGAAAAAGATAATTAAAATAATCACATGCTATCTCCACCATCTCGTGGGGTCAAATTTCCAAAATTTCTTGTTTATTGGTAAGCCCTGTAAGCCTATTCCTTGCCCGCCTCTGTTTTGTTGTGGCATGAAAGAATTTTGTATTCTTATCCCCTTCTTGGAGCCATAAACTCCTACTCTTTTGACGCCAATACATTTCCTCATCTTTATAGGCTTCCTGTTGTTTCCTTCTTATTTGTCCAATATCATCTTCTGAAATCGAGTCATCTTCGTGGGCAACCTCTAAAATTTTAAGTCATCAATCTTCCCCTTCCGCAGGGGAATATTATTTTTCCTCTACCAAGAGATGGAGTTTCTACAGCTGCTTATTTTGTCTACAATGGAGGGAACCCAAAAATTTCTCGTGCGAGTCCAACCATTTTCAACCACCTCTGAAATCCCCTTTTGACCAATCCATCGTTTGTCGAAACGAAATTTTTTATTGCGACCTTCTGACATATTATCAAATTTAAGGAGAATTGGCCTATGGTTTGATCCTATTCTTGCCAAATATTCGACATTCGAGTACGGGTAGAGATCCAACCATTCCTCATTACCTACTGTCCTATCCAATTTACATCTTACTTTTTTTGTTATTTCTAGTCCATTTCCAAGAGAAATGATCACCCAAGCATGAGAATTCCAATATCCCATAATGTAGGAGCATGTTGTTAAAAGGAACAAAAGAGATAGCGAATCTCATTTTACCTCATTTTTTCATGATTTCCGGTAAGTTCATTAAAGTCTACAATCATTTGTACCCATTTGTACAAATTGTCCCATTTGAATCAAATTGTCCCACACTTTTTGTTGGCCCGCAGCCACAGGTTCGCCATAAACAAATGATATATAGCTTTTCATCTCACCAAAAGAAAGTTGTACATCAATAATTCGGTTGCTAGAGAAAAGAACATCCAAATTTTGTTAATTATTAAATAAAATAGTCAGTCCGCCACTTGAACTACGAGGTTCTACCGTGTACAAATTATGATAACCCAATTGAAAGTGAAATTTTTTAAATAGAACTCTTACTGTTTCGTTTCCGAAAGAAATAAAATATCTGGCCTGAACTTCTTCCACAAATCTCGCAAAATATCTCCAGTCAGATCGCTCCCTAGCCCTTGACAGTTCCAACTTAAAATATTTTTTTTTAATTATTAAATTTATTTATTAATTTATTAAGTGATTTATTAAACTATTTGGAAAAATGCTAAAAACATCTCATATATTTCAGAAAATTTAGATTAAAATTTTTATAAATTAGTTAGTTTAATAAATAAATAATCAATAAATAAATAAATTTAATAATAAATAATTAAATTATTTTTGAAATTACAAAAATTGAAAAGTATTAGAAAAGACTATATATGTTATTAATAAATTGATGAATTTATATAAATTATTAAAGTAAATAAAATTACTAGATTTCTAAGCTAATATATGTACTTATATAATTCTTAAATTAATTAATTGATTTATTTATCCAACTAAATAATTTACTAAATTACTAAAATAATTTATAGAATTACAAAATTAATTATTTATATGGATTAGTGAGTAATCAATATATTGGAAAGTTAACTAGTCAAGTTGTAAATGTATGTGTGTATTATATGTGAGGTATGAGATTCAAGTCTTAGTTTTCTAAGTCTTACTTTTTTTGATTAAACGTAAAAGAGACCGTTTTGATAACTCTCAAAACGATGTCGTTTCATATTTAACAGAAGCTAAATCTAATTTAACGGTTTTGTTGGACTCTTTTTGGCTTGGTTAACGAATATTTGATATTCAAATACCAAAATTTAAAATTTGAGGATTAAAATGGCTTAAGTGAAACGTGAATATTTTTTTGGATAATATTTGAAAGTTGGAGATTTTTTTGGCATTTTTCCCTTTTAATTATAAGCCTAAAGAGTTTTATACAAATGTCCAATTTGACAAAAGACGGGTAGGCAAGGAAGGCCTGGAGAAGGTAAAAGAAATGGATGGAATCGCACAAAGAATTTTAAGGTGCCAAAATTTGTCAATAAAATGCATAATTGTATAAATTCAATCTCATGGTGGAGAGAAAAAATGTTTTGCCTGGACATGAGAACATCGATATATTAAAGGCTATATATGAAGAAGCTCATTAGGTTTTTCATAAATTCTAAAAACCTAATTTTTATAAATTCTTATTAGATTTTTTAATTATATCACTTTATGAATTTTTATTTATTTTTGTAACAAATTTTATTTAGAAATATTAATTATAATATAATTAATTTTTAAAAATTACGGTTTACTTTAAATTTGAAAACTAACTATATTTAAATTTTGGTGAAAAATGATAATTTTAAATTGTGTTGGTTCATAATTTTGATAATGATTATGTGAAAAGAATATTTGAATATTCTATTATATTTGTTGGAATAAGTGAAAGAGTAATTAGAGTTAATATTATTTCTTTTAATTATATAAATTTCTTTTTATTTATTAGATGTATTGGATACACTTAATAACATTTCTATTCAATTTAAAAAAATCACACATAAAAATGTTTATGTACTTCAGTTTTAATAAGATAGATAAAGAAAAGCAATGAAGAGAAAAATCATTTGGAATCAACATATGGTTGGTCTTGCAAAGATGAATTCTATGCAAATAATAAGTCATTCAAACGAAAATTAAAAATGCAAGAAGTAGAAGTTGTCAATGTAGCGAATTATCGACCAACCATGTCGATAGTATGCAGCATGAGGTCGATAACAGACAACATCCGACCCATTTAGCCTCTAGGGCAGCCGTTCTCTTTCCTTCTTACTTATAAATACCCTCTATAAGCCTCCAAGAACATTTATGTTGTCTAAGTTATAGATTTTAGTTTTTTTTTATGTTTTTAAGTTTGATTTCAAGATTTTTAAAATCTTTTATGTTGGATCTCTTGAAGTCATTTATGAATTTCTCTTATATTTAAATCTTGTTCTTCATTTGTTCTTGATCATATTTCTTGTTTTCTCAAAGTTTCTTCCTTTCGTACAAAGATTGAACTTTTGTTGCATCTTCCTAAGATTATTGCTTCTAATCCTTTAATCTAATCTCATCTTACCTTCTTCTCACTTCAAGCATGGACTTTCAAGAAGCTAGTGACATTTCTTTGGTTCTCCATGGGTCTTAATGAGTATAACACATTGGATCTTAGATTGGTCGGTTAAGGAGTGATTAGGTGGTTAGCTAATGATGTCTAGGGATATATGGAACTTAGACCTCTATGGTTTAGGTGTTCTTAATGCTAGATCTAGGATAAAAAGTAGATCTTTATATGTATGCATTTTACGTATGAGAGGTGTTCGATGAAATGCCTAGGAGAGCCTAAAACACGCTAAACTTAGCTTAGCCAATGAGAGTTGATTGTTAGAAAGTTTAGTGACTAAGTGGAATGGTTTTTAATGATTGCTAGCTAATTAATTGCAAGAAGCGAGAGTTGAGCGAAATATGTTAGTTTGTAAATGTGACTTTTAGCCATGAGAATGGTATTAGTTTGAGCATTGATTTCATAGTTGTGAGACTTGTTCTTTTGATTTCCTTCTTTTTTGTTTGTTTAGCCACTTGATTATCCCTTCTCAAACATCAAATCTGAAATCCACTTTCCATCATTTGAAGTCATGTTTAGTGTGTTTAGGTTGTCTTTGCATCTAGATTAGTAATTAGGAGTAATTATCTCTCTTCCTATTTGCTTATCATAGGACATTTTGTGTATTCCTATTGCTTGAATCTCTAGTTCTTGTGGGTTCGACCCTTAAGTACTACAATCAACATAGTCGTGCACTTACGGTCTAATGAGGATTCTTAATTGATTAAGATTTGTAAATTTTAAAACTTGAAGTTGATTTAATCACTAGAAAAACGATGCTCATCAAGCTTTTGGCATTGTTGTCGGGGAACTAAGTAGATTCTCATTAGGATTTCAATTTTTCTTTAGGCTAAGATTTCTTATGTTTTGTTTTATTTTGTTTAGATTTCTTCCAAGTGTTTGTTCTTTTTGCAAGGTACAACACAAGAAAGAAAGAAGATATCTTTCGACATTAATTCAATTTTGAAGGCTATGTTGGAAGAACAAGAAAGAGGGATAGCTTCGAAACCCATGAGCTATTATGGAGCTTATGATTTATCCACCTCAAGAGAGCATCAACCACATGTGTATTATGCTCCAAGGAATTCACACGATTATGGTAAGAGGTACCATCCTAGAAATGAACCTTTCAATGTTCAAGAACTTCATTCTCCCAATGCATCAAAATATGAAGTAACTTGAAACTTTCTTAAGGAGTTGTTACAATCGCAAAAGAAGATGAAGAATGAGTTGAATGAAAGATTTAAGAGGATGGACGCCACTAAATATCAACCATATGGGCCCTATGCTCAAGGAAGTCAATATGAAGATGGTGAGAGATACCATTATTGGAACATGGAATGTGAAGATCAAGAGAATTATTCTTCCCAAGTCTCAGGAGAAGATGAGAACCACAACTTTCTTAAGGAGTTGTTGGAAGAACAAGAAAGAAAGGATTGAGAGAGAAAGAAACTTCGATTCCCGTTGTACCAAGATGGAAGTTATGGCCAACCATTTTGATAATAAATGGAAGACAAAATGGTACATGTGGAGGAAACCAACACAAGGATTATACAAATGGTTGAAGAGAAAGAAGAAAGAAGTCTCCCTCTTGACAAAACCGAAGCATTTGAAAGAAATACAATTGGTATTGAGAACAGTTTTGAAGAGGATGATCAAAGCAAGTATGAATTCCTAACTGAGACCGGAGAAGCTATTATGGAGTTTGAATTACAACTTGGATGCACGGTTGATAAAAATCTTGTGATAAGATATGATCATGAAGTCAAGACTATTTGCATCTCAAGCGATTCATTCAACAACATCAAGGAAGTAGTAGACACGGTTGGAAAGAACCTTGAAGACCGAAATTAGAAGGGAGAAAGAGGAGATTTCCATTGATGATGATGAAACCTCAAGTAAAGAAGAATCCACACTAGATGATATTCAAGGAGAAGAAGAGAGCATCAATGAGTTCGAAAAACTCTTCGGATGTCCTAGTATGGAAGCTATGAATGTAAAGTTTGAGGATGATACACAAAAAGAATGGAGTCTCTCAATCAAATAAGAACTACATGTAATCTCCATGGCCAAGACGGAAGTCAATAAGGAAGAGTCTAAGGAGAAACAACAAGAGAACATTGAGGAACCTCAACAAATATTTGAAGAAGAAGAATCTCCAATGGACAAACCTTTTGACAAAGACTTTGGCTTGATCTCCACCAAATATGTGAGCATATATAATCCAAGAAATATTCTTTTTGAGGAGATAAAGACGAAGAAATTTAAGGGGTGGTTCTATGATGAATATGAGTCGGGTGATCCATGGATTCATCAAGAGAACCTTAATAGAAAGTCAAGCTCAGGGACTTAAAACAAAGCGAACTTGGGAGGCAATTCCATGAATATATTTTTGTTTATGTTTTGCTTGAAGTTTAATTTTCAATTATGCTTCTGTCTTTGGTTGGCTTGCAAGTGTGTTTAGGGGAATTAAAAGATTGTAGTTCCTTTGAGTTCAACTTATTGATTTAGAATGCTTTCCAAATATTATTTGTTAAATGAATTGTGTGACTTTTATTTTGACACTTGATAGGGGACACCTAATAGTAGTGTTTATGCATGAATTTGATTTCGTGTAGTATTGAATTTAGCAAATGATCGATGCGTTTGATCTTAATCTTAGCTTTGTGGTAAATGTTAGTTCCTAAGTTACTTATTTAAATCCACTCATGATTTGAATTAGACATAACCGCGGAGTGCCAATTCAGGGATTTGAGTTTGATTGTATCTTGAGAAATGGATTTGACATGAATGCTTAGGAAAGTAAATGTTAATTAAGCTTAATTTTAGAAGTTGCTTGAATGATTTTTACTAAGTAGACATGAGTAAAACCGATTGAATATTGACTTTTGTGCTTGAATGGCTTATGATTTACATTCCTTCTTGGTATATCAATCAGTTTTTGTCATCTCTATCAATACTTATATTATCTAATTCTCTTATCCTTCTACGTCTTCTTCCCACCTCCTTTTCTTCCTCGTTGGTTGGACTTCAGCTTACACTCTGTGTCTTGCGGACCCTTTTCAACTTTGATGGTGTGCTTTGGTGGGTTGCTCACGCAGTGCGGTTCCACCGTCTACGAGCTAAGGATATTCACACCTTTGGTCGTTATCTACATTGTTGGAGGCTTCAGTTGGCCTCTCTCCCTTCTGGCTCAGGCCGAGACTTGTTTTGGGCTTTAGTTCAATCGTCGTGTTTCTATGAAATTGAATTGGTTCGGTCATCAAAGATGACTATGGATGGTCCTCGCCTTTGTTGGGTTACTATGTCTTCCCTCATCTCCGACTTTAGGCGTGAATTAGTTTGCCTTTTAGCCCCTCAGCTATCGACCTTTATTATGGATTTAGTAGTGATTGCAAGCTCCAAATTGGGCCCGTCGCATATTTCTCACTACAATTTCTCGTCGGTAATGTTGACGGTGAGGCTATGTGCTTCGTCGGTGAATCAATCTCCTCCTACTTCATAAGGGAAAACTTTTTCTGCATCCAATATCTTCCTCCAGATCCTCTTGAGCAGTTTCAATTGGTCGGAAATTATGCCCCTGGTCAAACATATTTACTTGGATTGGGTATGTAGAGGGCTCAGACGAAGACATGTGCTTTTTTGGACCTTCGGTGCTGTCGCATATCTCTTAGATAGACATCGCCCTTCACCGACATCGTCTCATCAGCTTAAACCCCCAACGTCAACCATCGACGCTTTCCCCTCCAGCGTCAGTGTCCGCCGCTTTCGCCTCCAGTGATCTCTCTTCTAGCTAGGGATGAAAGAGGTCTGGCATGTGCAGATCTGGAGCTTACTCGACTTGGTCCAACCTTCCATTCCTTCCTCCCTCCATCGCTTCCACCGGTGGTTATCGATCTCCACCACCACCACAATCCCTTATCTCCGACGATCTTACTGATCGAAGGGCTTAACGCACAACTTAAAACGGGCTCAACTTTGAGAATGGGGCATGTTGCTTTGGATCTCATTTCCTCAATCATGGAGAAAACAATCCCAAATTTACAAATTTTAGTAATTGGGGTTTGTCATCCACAATGGAGAAGCTTGGCTCGCTTATGAAAATCAAATGTATTAGATTTCATGATTGAAATTTTAATCAGACAAGTGTTGTTAATCTTAATCAATTGGCAGGAGTTAATCTTGATAAATCCCGACATGAGTTGCAACTTCCTTCGAGATCATCTCCTTAAATGGCGGGATTCGCGGTAACCTCCTTGACCGAGTCCTAGACCTCGGCGCTTGCTATCTGAGACCTGACTTTTGAAGCCTTCACCTTCGGCGCCTACCAAAGACTCAAACCTGAATCCGCAATTGAATGAACCTTCTTCGTCGGCCCAATTTCTTTACCCCTTTGATTAATTGGATCTTGTTCATAATGGGCCTTTGGCATATGGATCAAGTCATAGGCCCAACAGTTGCTCCCAGCACTCGAAAGAAAGCTGTATTGTTTCGAGTGTTAAACCTAATTGTCGCCAGATTGATCCCCTTTGTCTTAGCTAATGATAAGTTCGTATCGTTCTTGGAGATACCACTTATTCGAATCGACAGCTGAGATGGTTTTCTACCAGATTAATAGATTAGATTGAAGGGAAACCGAAGAGGCCCTTATGATTTCCAAGACGTGATTTGATGTAAAGACCGCATTCATTAACTGCTTTTTTCCATTATCACACGTCTCCTCGCTCATCTCATGGTAACTTCTCCCTCTTTCCTTTTCTTTTTACTTTTGTTTGTATAAGTGCTTAGTTAATCAGTGACTTCCTTCATCTTCTTCCTTTAAACTTTTTTTTCTGCTATTAGTTCTTAGTTGCGAATCTCTCTAGGGTTAAATTTCTGAATTCTTAGCCCCCCTTTTCCTTACTTCTTTTCGTACCCCCCCCCCCCCGAATCCTTAATGGACGAACAGAAGGAAGGCTCTGGTGAATCTAAGGTTCCTCTTACGGGACCAAAGATTATGATGATCAAGCAGGAGATCGATGAGCAGATGTAGAAGAAGAAAGAGAAGAAGGCTAAAGAGGACGCAAACCCCACAAGGGTCTCTAAACGTCCAAAGAAAGGGAAGAGTTCTAAGATAGCGGAAGCTGGAGTTTCTTCTTTTGGCCCTCACCAGTCCTCCACCCTTAAAGAAAAGGAGGTTTGCACTCTGATAGTTGAGGCGGGGGGACCAAAAAAGCTTGCGAGAGCATGCGCTCCTGAAGAGACTCCTAAGAATGTTCCAGAAGGCTGGTTTTGCATTCACGAGAAGCACATCTCCAAATGTCACCATATATTTCCTCTCCTGTCTTTGCTTTTAAATCTCTTAGATCATTATCATCTTGCCCTTCCTCAACTTTGTCCCTCAGTTATTCGGTTAGTTCATGGCTTCATTGCTAGGTCTAGAGAAGAAGGTATCGACCTCCAATTCTCCCATATGATGAGTCTTTATACAATCAAGGAGAGCTCTCCAACTAAAGGAACTGGTGGAACCTACTATCTCCCTGCTCGTCAGGGTCATAGCGTTTTTACGTTCTCCATAAACGATGAGGATTGGAGAACAAAGTTTTTCTATGTCAGGATTGACCCATCCACGATTCCGATTGGTTGGAACCTCAAAAATTCTGGGTATGACGTTTCTGTTTAGGAGCTTTGAAGGAAAACGCTTTTACGTTATTCCTGATATTTGATCATTAATCGTTTTCATTGATTTTGCAGGTATCCCTGACCCCCTAGACTCTCCGACAAACTAGCTAGAGCCTTGGTCAGAAGGCTGAAGCAGATTCCAGCTAACTAGTTTTAATATCCTACCTCAAGGATTGGAAGTGCTAGGTTCCCAGAACGATATCACGTTTAATTCCCCGTTCTGATTCCTGTCGAGCAACTAGAAGGTAATTGGCTCCTTGTTTAGTTTTAACCTTTTTCTTTTTATTATGTTAATCATTCTTTCTTCTTCTTAGCAGTTTTTGACGATAACGCTGTTGTCAGCGTTTCCACAGAAGGTATCTAAAACCAAAAGACATAAAGCGATGCCTCTCCAGTCCTCGTTTCGTGCTAAAGGTAAGCAGGTCAAGCTCACTGGTAGGTCCCACTCTCGTGGGAGTGAGAAGGCTCTGGGTGGTTCCTTCATAGGTTCCCTTCATGAGGTCCTTGACGACGGGACCTCAAATGTTGTAAAGTTGGGTTGTTCTTATCTCTGTTATTCCAGAGACCTCGCAAGTCCAAGAGAAAGCTCATGAACCTGAATTTCAGGCAATGGACACGAGTCCTCCTCAAGTGCGGGATCGTCAGGAGCTGGAGATTCCTCCGAGTAAGAGACCTAGACCTGATCATGGAGAGAAGGCATTGAGGTCTTCGTCTTCCTCATCCAAATGAGGTACCGTAGGCTGGACCTTTTCTCACTCGAAACTTGGATCGGTTTTAGATGATGCCTGGGAGTTAGGGACACTGATGTGTCACATGAAGAGAATCGGACGCTCCCTTCCTGCTATCAATAATTTGACTAACCCAGAGGAATACATCGATGTCGCTTGCTACCTTGGTCAGGTATTGATCGTTGATTTATCAGATTCTTTTTTTTTTTATGTCATTTTCATTATCGTCTCGTCGTGTCTTAACCAGCTAGCTGGAGCTATTAACAGAGCTCAGTTGAAGTTTGAGGATACGGTCAGAGGTTCCCCAGATGCCAGACAGCTTGATGAAGTGAGGGATCTTTTCAAAGTTACTAAAGAGGAGCTGGACTCAGCTAAATCTCAAGTCTCTAAGCTTCGAGTTGAGGTTGATAGTCTTATCTCTCAAGTAACAGTTTTGAGTGGGAAGGAACAAGATCTGTCCCTCGACCTCCATGTAAAGGGTAGGAGGCTTGCTTCATTGGAAAATGCTAAGAGGATCGCTGATCATCAGGTGAAGGAGTTCTGCAAATGATGCACATGCCAACAAGGAGGCTGAAGTCAAGCTGGTTGTTCGGGCTAGGAAGAAAAAGGTAGTAGAAGCTTATTACAAGATTCTGGCTACCGTTAAGGAGAAGTTCGTTAAGAAGAAAGAAGAGGTTTCTCTTCAGATTTATGCACAAGAGCTTTAGGCTAACCACTACAAGAAAACAGATGGTTTGCGACCAAAATAATAGTCACAAAATAGTCGCAAAAGGCCATTTGCGACTAATTTGCGACTATATTTTTTAGTCGTTAAAAATTGGTTGCAAAAACAAATAGTCACAAAATAGTCGTTCTTTTGCAACTGTTAAACTACTATAAAATGTAGTCATTGATTTGAGACTAAATTATTACTCCTTTTCGTAGTCATATATTGGCGACAATTTAACAACTCATTTTCTTCGTCGTATATTAGCAACTAATTTGTGACTATTATCATATTTCAAAAAATAAAATAATTATAAATTGTATGCCGAAATTGATTTGTAATTAGTTGATTTAAAAGTATGCCGAAAGTGATTTAGAATTAAAATAAACTAATTATAAATTATATTTATAAATTAAAGTCGGTTTACAATAAATTCCGGTTTAAAAAAACTAAACCAGAATTAAAATAAAATAAAATAAAATAAAATCACTACATCTGCCCCAAATTGGTTTACACTAAACCAAATCTTAAAGAGAAAACCTAAATCTAAACAAAACAGGCTCAGCCGCCATGAGCCTTGCACCTCCTCCAGCCACCATGAGCATCGCCTCCTCCAGCCGCCATGAGCATCGCTTCCTCGAGCCGCCATGAGCATTGCGCCTCCTGCAGCCGCAATGGGCCTTGCCTCCTCCAGCTTTCTATACCAAAACCAAAACAAAATCAGATTCAGAATAAAGACATAGAGACACGAAGATGCATAGATACGAAGAGAGAGAAAGAGAGGTTGAATCGTGGCAGTGGTGGGAGGGCTAGCATAACAGGTAGCTTCTCGCCTTGACGGAGAGGAACGGTGGTGATGAGCGAGAAGAGGAGGAGACGAGGTTGAGAGCGAGAGGAGAAAATCAGTAAGGGTGGAGAGAGATGAGAGAGATGTGACTTGGGAGTGAAGAAGAAAACGAAGATTCATACAGAAAAGAAAAATAGATGAGAGGTGAAAAAAAGAAGAAAAAGAGATGAGAATTGTCGTGAGAGAGAAACAGAGATAGGAAGAAAAGAAAAGTAAAAGGCATAAATCTCAACCATTAGATTGGAGTTAATCCAATNCCACTTTGAGACTAAATCTATTTTTTATACTATAAATGAATCCCTAAACCCCATAATTACAAAATTGTTGAATATATAAAGATACATTTCATTAATTTTGTTATTAGAAGCATGTAATTCACTTTACATAAAAATTTGCAATATTTTATTTTGTTTGATAATCTTTTCTAAAACATTCAAAAATTATTACTTAAAACACAACACAAACACTTAACATATTATGTATTATGTAGCAACAAAAAAAATTTTGGACTTATAATATAATATAATTATAGACGGATTGTTTTAGTGGTAAGGATATATGTAAAAACCAATCATTTGACAATAATATAGTTATGTCATATACAATTTGAAGAAATAAAATTTTGGTAAAAACAAATCCCTAAACCCCATAATTGCAATATGATATGAAAATAGTCGCAAAATAGTATGGAATTTTAGACTATTTTGTGACTAAATCGTAATTTTGGAAAAATGGAATCCAAAAACCCTAAAATTTATTAATAATATGGAAATAGTCGCAACATAGTAGGAAATTTAAGACAATTTTGTGACTATAAGATAAATCTGTCAAAAATGATATGTAGTCACAACATGGTTGTAAATTTGAGACCATATTGTGACTATGTTTTTGTCGTTGTTATATAGTCTTTATGAAGTCGTTAATTTACTACTGTTTTGCAACTATCTTTCGTAGTCTTAAATTTGTGACTAATTAGCATCCATAGTTATTGTAGCCGGTAGTTAGTCACAAGTTAGTCGCAAATTAGTGGCAACATTTGTGTGACTAAATTTTTAGTCGAAAAATGTAGTCTCAAAATGACAGTTTTCTTGTAGTGAACACTGATCTTCTCAAGTCCATGTTGGACAGTGAGATCAAGAGTGTAGAGGAGGAGCACAACCACCTGATGGCTATGCTTCCTAAGGCTACCTCTGCATACGAGAAGGCTCAAGTGTCTGATTTTTCTGTGGGCAAGCTTTCGCTTCCCCATATTTCTGAGAGCTCAGGTACATTTGAGGTTAACTTTTTCAATCCAACATTTTCTGGTGAATATGGTTCTAAATTAGGTTTAGTGGAACCTGAATTAGTTCGTGAAGGAGTGTCGAAAGGAGTTAAGGACAAGACTGATGAAGACAAGGCTCGAGATGAACAGGGTGTTGGGGATCAGGGTGATGATAGGAAAGAAGGCTAAGAGTTTAACTCTCTTTTCTTTTATTTAAATTCCGTTTAAGACATTTGCCCAATAGGGCTTTATCTTTGGTTTTGTTTAGATTTATTGCTTGAGGAGGGTTTTAAACCTTTTGCTTGATGTTGAACCCAAACCTAACAGCCTAGGGAGACTTTTAAACCCGAGTTTAGAGTCTCAATCTCGCGTTTTAGCTTTTGTTTATCTTTCTAAAATGTGAACTCTATACTTATAAAATACTATATGATCTTTCTAAGATACATGTTTGATGAACTAAAGCTTGAGTTAACGGTTCCCCTTTTAGCTTCAGGTTTCGCTTCAATACCTTGTAATCTCCAAGGTTTTGGAGTAAGCGATACCTTAGATAGCTTTTTAGCTTTCTAGTTTGGGTATTGAGACTTTAGGTCTCCTTATTTCAGGTTTCTGATTATTCTTTTAATGACCTTCTCAGATTCTCCTTGTTTATGAAGAAGTTTCGTCGGTTCTCGAGGCCTCTTGGGAGAGGTTTCCAACAATCGGATATTGATGAAAACTCTAAGCCTTTCTAGGAAATAGTGTTTCCAGAAGACCTTGATCAATTATGTTTCGGGGATCCTATGTTTGGAAATTGACCTTTCAGGTTTAGTTTAGTCTGGATCTTTTCCAAAGCCTTTTGTGGATCAAGTTTCGATTCTTCCGAAGATGGAATTAGGGTTTGTTGATGACCAAATTTCTGGGAAATTGTCATATATGTAAGGCATTTCGAAATTTAGCTTTCTGGGAACTAGAATTTTGCACAAGAATTTTAGAACCTTTGAGTAATCAGGTTTCTGGGAACCTGAAATCATTGTTTTAGGATTTCGAGACCTTTAGTTAGTCAGGTTTCTGGGAACCTGAAGTTGTTGTTAGGATTTCAAGACCTTTAGTTAGTCAGGTTTCTGGGAACCTGAGATTGTTGTTAGGATTTCAAAACCTTTAGGTAATCAGGTTTCTGGGAAACTGAGATTGTTGTTAGGATTTCAACATCTTTAGACAATCAGGTTTCTGGGAACCTGAATTTATTGTTAGGATTTCAAGACCTTTAGGTAATCACGTTTCTGGGAACATGAATTTATTGTTAGGATTTCAAGACCTTTAGGTAATCAGGTTTCTGAGAATCTGAAATTATTTTTATTTGGATTTTCTTTAATGATATCGTTCGCTGAGTACAAGAAAATTGTAGTGATTACATGAAGCGTATGAATTTTAAGAATGCTTGAGGTTCTTCACTCCTTAACTTTATACCGGGCTGTAGAAGTTTTGAGCTCTACACTTTTGTCCAATCATATGCCCCCTTCGGCTAATATGAAGAAGGTTTCAACGAGATTAGGGCTGCACTCATTACACGGAGCTGCCTACGTACCCTGTCAAGGAATCTAGCCTAACGTACTTTGATTGGAAGATAGTACCTAGTGATAGTATTTCTTGAGGTTCATGACATTTGTTGCGCGGTTGTTTAAAGGAAACAAAAGGCAACGAAGCTTTAAATT